>JAYMTC010000740.1:0-10813 GCA_036897605.1 Melianthus villosus
TGTAGTACGACCATTGTTTTGTTTTCATTGGATACCGATTGTTCTGTCGGTTAATTTTTGTAATGTTATATAAGAAAGATTTAAATGTTTTCTATTATAAAAACCCATAAACGTGCTTGTGTGAGCCAGCCTAATATTAGTAAGCATGAACCCAATAAAAGCCTATGCATATTTATGTACCAAGCCCAGAATCATGAACCCGTAGATGCTTAAGATGACTTAAGATGACCACTTAAGCTAGGTAGATCATCCCATATGATTAAATAAAAATTGACTTGAGTGATTGTTTTATCACATTGCATACTAAGATAAAATCAAATCATTGTATGCTGCATAGTCATGCATTTAAAATTTTTATAAACAAACTAGTGATCAAATGTATTCAAGAAGCAAACCGAGTGGAGACCAAATTTATACTTGGTCGGATCGGAGTGCCTAACACCTTCCTATTTATGTACACATAGATTAATTAAAATTAGAATTTCTAGCTATTTGGACTTCTGATGAAGTTTCCCGTGAGTTTCCTTATTACCCTTTCAAAACAAATAAGGTGCGCGACCCGAAACATATTCACACCCAAGGGTGAGTTCTTACTGATTTTACTTCGATCCGACCAAGTTAGTGTTAGTAACACTGGGGAGAGACCAAACGAATGACGTGAATCCAGATCAATTAATGAAGTGTCACAATAAGAACTTTTACAATATCGACTGTGTTGTATTGTGCGGATATCACAGTTGGTGGTTTAGTTTCAAAATCAAACAAAACCTAATGATTCTTATTCATTTGCACCCCTTCTAAATCAACATTAATTATGCAAAATGGTAGCTTTAGAGTAACAAGTTCGCAGCAGAGAAATATTTCAAAGAAAAGAGCTGGTGTGATGTGGGATATATACATTTATGGCAGGACCCACACCCAACTAAAAAGTTCATTGTCCAACTATAACTAGTGATGGCAATGAATTTGATGCGATAAAATTTAATTTTCTCATTCCTATCTCATTATCATTTATTTGTTATCATTCTCGTCTCATTCCCACAATGGAAAATTAAGATTATTCACATTCTCATCCCGTTACAATATTTTCGTTCTCATTTATATCCTACTTGTTCTTATTCTCACATAATATAATTAATTTTTAAATTTTTTTTAAAAAAATGGTTGCCACCACATATTCAAATCAATAAACATAACAAAATAAAAGTTAGAAATGAGAAGACTATCAGTAATAACTTTTTCTACTAACTTGTTCTTATTAGTAGATTGGTGGTGATATTTGGAATGTTGGAAGAAAGTTGGTCTTGAGATTTGGTGTAATTTAATGGTCTATTGCTACAACACATGTTCTTACTGCTAGTAAACTTGAATTGCATTTTTATTATTATTCGTGATTTGAATTTTGAATTTTATGGGGATTGATGATTTTGTGTCATTGGTGAAATTTTGAGTATATTAATAAGGATTGAATTAACAATATTTTAAGATATTTATGTTATGTTCATGTTTTAATTGTCTTTTATGTCTATGCATGCTTTTCAATTCGTATTATATTGATTTCACTAATTATTTGCATTAATACAAACTTTATTTTTATTTATTTTAGAGTGTTAGTGTGTCAGCCATAAATAACATTTTATCATGTTGCAGAGATAAATAATAGTTGATATTTATTTACGGAGATATACTTTAATCAATTATTAAAATTCAGCATATATAATACAATGTGTTTCTTACTTGATCTTACATATAATAAATTTATAGTAGTTATAAAACATCATAAATATAATATTACAATATCTATAATTCATAAATATAATCTTACGTATTGTCTTACAATTTAAACTACATGTATACTCAAAGTTACAATATATACATTAAAGATGTTATTCTTTCCACTAGTATCCAAAATATATAGCCTTACTACTCTTATATTATTTAGGTTAAATGTCACAATTCCCTCTATACTAATGGTCAATGTGCAATCTACCTCTGTAACTTTTTTTGACATTTTTTACCTCCTCAATTAGTAATAAATTTCAATGTGCCTCTCGTATGTGCCAGCGTGTTTTAAAATTAGTAGATTTTATGATGACATGGATAAAAGTATTTAGATCCCAAAATTTAAAGGTTTATTTTGCAAAATAAAAACATAAATAAAAGACCTACTGTAGAAATATATATCTAAAATTTGAGCTTATTCAAAATTCTCTGAAGGGCATCACACGATTTGCTTATGGTAATGAACAAATTCGATTTGAATTCCATCGTAATTGTAATTAGAGTTACAAATAAAATCATTTTGTTCAAATAATCAAACTATAATATTTTTTATTTCAAACTTAGGTTATGACATTAGTTTCAATTACTTTTGTCTTTTTGATTCATTTCTAAGTATATACAATATACTTTCGGTGAAATACAAATTTCTTACTTCTTCTACCACGGTGTGCTACTATAAAGAAGATAATATTATTTATTTGTACATGTATACATTTGTTATTTTTAATTTAGTTACACATGTATATTGTTTATAACCCTAATTACAATAAATATGGAATTTAAATCGAATTTGTTAAGAACTCAAGTAAAACATGTCTGATGGCCTTCAATATAAGATAATTTGAATATGCAAGAAAAGTAGGTATAGTTACATACTAAGTCCTTTATTTTATGTATTTTTGTAAAATAAACCTTCAAACTTTAGGTTTTAAATATTTTTGTTCATGTCTGACGCATAAAATCTACTGATTTAAAACACACTTACACGTATACGTTAAAATTTATTATTATTGTTATTTTAGAGGATAAGAAAGTTAAATAAAAATTACAAGAATAAATTGTACATTAACCAATAATATGGGGTACCGTAGCCTTTAAATTATTATTTATAGTTTTATTTTGGCTTAAATTGCAGGAATAAATTACACATTAACTAATAAGATGCTGATATTGAGACAATTTTAAGAGTATCTATAAAATTGATGCATTTTAGAGTTCAAGTACTATTGAGACAAACATGATAGATCATGTACCATATAAGTATTTAAAATTTTTATTTTTAATGTTTTAATTAATAATTTATAATTAATACTTGCTAACAATAATAATATTATAATCGTCAAGGTTCGCGGAAAAGGATTAGAGGAAAAAAGAGAGCCAAAAATTGGGATATTGAGCGGTGAGAGAATTGGCAAGGATCCTTCATCCTCAGCTTTCTTTTCTAGGGTTTCTTGATGTCCTCATCATCCAAACAAACATACATATTACTTTGAAACTTCTTTTTTGTATTTGTCAGTATTCATCATTCCATAATTTTGTTCGAATTGCTTTGTGTCGTTTTGACTCGAGGATGATGCTATCTTCGTTTTCATCATCGGCCACAGTCGTCGTCGACAAGGCCACCAGCAACCTTCTGACCGTCCCGAGTTGGACTTGAACATCGATATTTGCGATTCTGTTAATTCTCATCATTGGTAATCTTTGACCTTCTCTTGTTCACAGGGTTTGATTTGTTCCTGTTACTTCTACGAATATTTGATTTTTAAAAGCTTATTTTCTTATAGTTTTTCTTCTAATACGCATCTTATTCTTATTAGGTATAACCGATTTTTTTGTCTTAATATTTCTGTATATTTCTCTTGATGTGAAATGATTTATGAAGGTTATAATGATGGGGAAATAAAAATGGAAACCTTTCACCTACAAAATACATAATTTTATTTGTTAAAATTTCTTTCATGTGAACGGAATCAAGATGAATTATTAAGGTTTAAATTTCATATATGAAGACACAACAGTATTACTGTTTGGCTGCTGTACTGATATGTATATTGTCTTCTCAGGCATCCAAAAGATGTTGTTAAAGCTGTAAAGAAAAGGTTGCTGCATAAGAGCCCCAAAATCCAGCTGCTTTCTTTGACAGTACATACTACTGAACCTTTGTCATTTTTTTTACTTCCAGTGATTGTCTGAGTCAGTTTGCATAATTTTGCACGTACCTGTTCTATGTTTGTGTTTCTAATTGGTTGAGTTGAGAAATATCGTTCTTTTTGCGCATAAATTGTTTAGTCTGATTTATTGTCTCCTGATCTACTTTTATAGCTGTTGGAGACCATGGTGAAAAACTGTGGTGATTTTGTTCATTTTCAAATTGCTGACAGAAACATATTGGGCGAGATGGTCAAAATTGTAAAGAAGAGGGTAAGTCGTAATATTTGATTTGTACAAATTACCAACTGTGCCTGTAATTTAATTCGATATATGAGGCTTCTGTTCCAAAATTTTGGGTCTTTTGTTAGATCAGGTGTAATTTCTTTTAATTTCAATAGGTCAAGATGTCAATATAAATTTATGATAAAAGACTTTTAGTCTATATGTGGGAGGCAGCACTTCTAACATCCATCTGAGACTAGTCTCGCTCATAGATTGGTTTATAGTTTAATCACATTCTATACAGCTTATGGTACATATGCAGACAATTTGATTGATTGTCTACATTACTGATGACAACTAATATTAAGAGAAAATGCTATAATAAAGTGATAAGGTAGTTGATGACACGTATTGGATTTTGTTTCTATAATGTGATTTGATGTATTCCATTCGAAATTAAGAAATTGGCAGAAAATCAAGTTACAAATCTTGAATGAGGTTTGATATTCTTTTGTAAATGTAAACACCAAAGTACAATATGAACACAAATTTCTTGAGAATAAAATTTAATGTAGACGTAAAATCTGAGGTGCATTTGGGATTTGCCTATTACGCCCTACTAATAGGTTCATGACCATATTTTTGTGAACCTAGTATAAATTTCGTTCTTTATCTTTGTCCATGAGTTATGGTCCTTTATTCTCCCCATATCTACAACTTTCTGGTTTATTTCACTTCAGATTAACCTTGTTTTATTCAATGGTTTATTCAATTTCGTTGGATTTATAGGCTGATATGCAAGTGAGGCAGAAAGTACTGGTGTTACTGGATTCTTGGCAAGAAGCATTTGGTGGCCCTGCAGGAAAACATCCTCAGTACTACTGGGCATACGAGGAACTAAGAGTAAGCTACTTATAGTCAATATGAGTCAGAGTCACTTCTTAGATGGCCTTTTCTTTTCAGGGTTAGCATTGATAATGAGCACAACAAGTTTACTTTATTTTGCATTGATATGCTCCAGTGTTTTGTGCCTGTGTTTAAGCTTAGTTGGTAATCAGTCCCTTTTCTTTACTCTACTCATTTATTAAATGCAAAGACCTGCTTGTTAGTTTACAAACTGCTGGTTTATTTTGTGACTTCTGATATGAATGTGCTTTGTTATCATATAAGAAAAATGTTGTATTAATATCTCTTCAATAAGTAGCTGAGGAATTTATTTTACGGTTTGCATTCGATCTTTTGTAGGTCATTATTTTTCTTATCCAGTCTCACCTACTCGAGGATTTCTATGCTACTTGCTTTACAGCATTGACTCATTTGTTACTGTTTGACACATGCAGATGTCATGTAGTCTATTTACTAATATTATGAGATTATGACAAAATGTATTTTAGGTGAAGAGCATCTCAAATATATATAGGAGTATAGTCTTTGATGGCGTAAGGGGAGGCGCATGACTCATCTAGAGCCATAGGGCAAGGTGCGTTGCGAGGCACACGCCTTTTGAAAGAATATTATTAGTCGTGTTACTCATTGAGGTATAAGTATCCAACTAGGGCGTGGATCTATGACTCTTGACTTGCAAAATAAAAAAAATTAGGATGTGTGATTCGGGATTCGGTTGAGAAGGATCCATAAGTTGACACGAATACCGAGATACATCACTAAATAAAAAACGCTATATATATATGATATAATTTGTTTTTTTTTTTTTAAATATTTCTTAGAAAGAAATGATTAAACTATCTTCTTCCTTTTTGTTTGGGCCTAGAATTATCATCCCAGAAAAAAAGCACCAAGTATAATTTTTTTGATGGAAAATGCTTCTATTGTACAAGAAAGGCCCAAAGGCCTAATACAATTGGTACTTGGATTGGGAAAATTAATAAATGCCAAAGAATGGCCCAAGAAGGAAGTCGAACACAGAGAAGGATAGGGAGAATCCCAGATGCAGTAATGAAGTGGTTTGAGCAAAGCAACCTTGTTTGCTTTCCAACGAACCTTCCTCCTTCCCGACCTTTCAACTCAGATGTGCCATTGTTGAGTGAAAAATCAGCCCTGAGCTCTGATAATCCATCCTGCTCAAAACACGCCAAAGTTGTGACTCAAAGCCACGAACACCCTGAACATCCCTTTGAAGCTCTCTAAACCTTCATCATTCATGACCGTCACACATACCGATTTAGCAAGAAGGCGAGTCCGATTCTTCCACTCAAGTTTTGATGTTGTGGATGCGAGTACGAATTATTTTGCTGTATCTGGCGTCGGCATCGATGTCCGAGTGCTCCGACACAATGGTTGAGGGTAACAGGATGAAAAACACAGATTATTTGTGAAGATAAAATTGAAAATAATAATAATTAAGTAATATGAAAATGATTAAGTGAATTATATACATTAAAAAACATATCGTAGTAAACAATATAAATAAATAGATAAATACTTTAAAAATATTATAAGCCCTGTTTTAAAATTCATAATCGTATATAAATTAAGTTGTTTCATATTAGGATTAGGATGAAGTATACAAAAAATTATAAGTTCTGAAATAACAATAAAAAAAATATTTTAAATGTTATCCAGCAAAATAAGTTAAAAGACGTGCAAGACAATTAGTAAAAAAGGAAGCACCCAAAATGATAACAAAAAGTAAACCCAGCAAGAATCCACCAATGATACAACAAGGAAAATATAAAATGTAACAAAGAGAGAGATAAAATGAAGATCAATATATGATCTTTTGCAAAGGTGTGAAAGAGCATGTTTCTCACCCTTTTAAGACACTCCAAAGGCGTTAAAATGCAAGCATTATATAGATTCCCTTGCCTTGGGTTGTTGTTCAAGGCGCTATAGGTGAGCTTTACATCGCTTGGACCATGGGGCCGTGAGGGGTATTCTTTTGACAACGACATATAGAAGAGCTTATGAGCCTCAAACCACTCAATAGTTTGAGTATAAAGCTGGCTGCAGATTGGCTTGATAGATTTTTTTGGGCTTCAAGTGCCCATTTGCAAATTGCGGGTTGCGATTATTGGGATTTGTGTATGTGTGAGCATAGTGATCCATCAGTATCCAAACTCCTGCTTGTGTAACCGTTTTGAGGAAGCAGTACATGTGTTAGTAGTATGACTTCTAGGGAACTTGAGAAGACAACCTGAGCATATGAAATTTCAATAGTCAATGTGCACTGTCAATATTATCACATTCGAAGGTCCATTCACAAATGCAATTTATAGATTCATACAACAATTGGTTCCATTTTTTCTGTTCCATTTTGTTGATTTACTTGATCAAAATTTACCTTCTTCCTGCATAGTATGTGTAAGATTTCCTGATGGCATTAGGCTCAATTTCAAAAGTATTGAGATTTGCTAATCGATTCAAAAGTACTATTTCTCAATATTTGATTGCATCTATGACAGCGTTCTGGAGTGGAATTTCCCAAGCGTTCATCAGATGCAGCTCCAATATTCACTCCTCCCGTCACCCACCCAACCCTGAGAAACGATCATGCGGGATTTGGAATGCCAAGTGATTCTTCGACAAGGCTCGATGAAGCTATGGCATCAGAAGTTGAAAGTTTAAGGTGAGGTCCTTGCTTAACACATTATGTTGGCCTCTTGTTTTAATAATCCTCTAGTCCATACCAAAATGTAGTTTTAGGAAGATTAATGAGTATCCTAGTTGCAATCATAGTTTGTCTACCTTGGATGCCATGCGGAATGTTATGGAGCTTCTGGGTGACATGCTGCAAGCTGTGAACCGAAATGACCGGATGGTATGTCCAGTGATACCTTCTTTGTAATCTCACAGCATATTACATGTTAAAACATTTTTCTGGTGTTTCCTTTATAGGCTGTAAAGGACGAACTGATAGTTGATCTAGTGGATCGTTGTCGTTCCAATCAAAAGAAGCTCATGCACATGCTAACTACAACTCGGTTTGTGCCATCTCTCTCTTTCTATCATGATCCCCTGCTCGATATAATTATTTTTTTGTATATGGCAGGGATGAAGAGCTTCTTGGACATGGTCTTGAATTAAATGATAGTCTGCAGAGCTTACTTGCAAAACATGATGGCATTGCATCTGGGTCCTCCCTGCCGGCAATGACAAACTCTTTCAGCCCACAACCAACTGAAGCTAGTGCCTCCACTCTCAAACCCATGGAAGTAGGAGAGTTTAGCCCTACACCTAGTGTCAACCTCTCTCCTCCAGTTGTTGCTGCTGTTGTAAGAAGTCAAGTTGATGAAGAGGAAGAAGATGAAGACGACTTTGCACAGCTAGCTCGAAGGTTACCCTTCTAATCAATTTACATGGACCTTTTGCACCGATCTTATAAAAAAGATACTAATGCCAATGCAATGAGATTCAGTCATTGTTTAGATCAATATTTGCGGTCATTTAACTTTTGTTCTCTCTATTTCAGGCACACAAAAACATCACCCACAACTTTGCAAAGGACGTCCTCTGTAGGTGATCTAAGTCTTGTCTTGGTGAGTACTGGTGACACAACAGCGTCATCGACTTCAGCAGTAACATCAGCCGCTTCCCTCAGCAGTGCATTAGTGCTCTCTGATCCACATGCAGTGGTTAGAAATACAAAAGAGCAGGATATGATTGACCTTTTGAGTTTCAACCTGTCAGCAACGTCAACCTCCCATATACACGATCCTCCTCCAATAGCATCAACCCAGAGTGAACAGCAGGTACCTGTCTCCAGCAGCATGCATGGGTTTTCTCAACCATCCCAAATTTATCCTGAAACCCAAGACCAGGTGCCTTACAACAGTTACGTTGTTCCATGGGCAGAACCTCAACCTATACGTCAACCACGTCAATATCCTCAATACTCGCCCAGCTATCCTCCTCCACCATGGGCAGCCACCCCAGGTTATCTCAACAACCAATACCCTTCACATTGGGCTAATAATACATCTTTAACTGCCCAACCCAATTCAATTGCACACACATACACACAAGGTGTGAGACCGCTTCGGCACCATAACTCATTCCCAAATAAAGGAATCGATGGATCAGCTACGCAGGGAGGTTTGCAGGGGATCCAGAGGCCTATGAACCCTGCCCCTTCCACAGGACAAAAGACCTTTGTTCCTTCGTACAGGTTGTTTGAAGATCTAAATGTTCTTGGTAATGATGGAAGGGGTAAGATCACCAATAGCACATCTAGCATGGCAGGATCGTCTGGTCAAGGAACGGTGGGTGGGAGGAAGTGATGCCAAACACAAGCCATTTGATGAACAGATGTACTTCATCCTTGTGGATATGGCATTTATCTTGGATCGTGTTTCTTTTTTCTTTTCAATTTTAATGTTGTGAATTTAGAATTGCCAAAATATTCTCTTGAATGCTATAACTGTTCTTTGCACATTGACCCTTTTGTATATCTGTTCCTTGTGCTATCGCATGAATGTATTCAGTGTGCCTAATTTATGTTGAACCCTTCTCATTTGTGAAATTCAACGAGAGATCAACAGAAGCCTATGTTTGGGCACCTATTTGTAACAATGTGCATAGGCTGGCAAATGGTAATTGAAGATTGAAAGTTCTAACAAACAGTTTGAACTAAAAATGAAGATATTATTAAAAACTCAGATTGATGATGATGGGGAGCTCTTCTCGACCTAACTAAATAATCTGTTGATCTCTAATTCGAATTTTACAAATTTATATCCTAATGCTAGTCACAAATTGAGGTGGATAAAAACTAGAGCTTTGAGATATATGATGGTCTCATAAAATATGGCCAAGTATGGGCTGAGAATGGATGATGGAATGAGCGGGATTTATTTGTTGGCCAGGTGCTTGATTTTTCTTCTCATGGATAATAAATATTCAACAATGCATATCTATGTTAATTGTGGGTGTAAACGATAGGACAATCCCAAAAAGCTCGGTAGGCCAAGCCCAACACAGATATAAAAGGAACATTATTGTCTTGGATACTGACCAACTTTTGGACTGAGAGTCAACCGAGGCCCCTAAGTCAAGGACTCGTTGATATAAAGCGCGTTATAGTTTTGTAAGGATGCATGAAAAAAAGAAGCAGCATACACTTGGGTGACACTTGTGGAAAAATCAAGCTTCTCACAATTTCATTGTACTCTCAAAATATTAGAAATGGGTGCGTTTGGTTCAAGGGAAATGGGTGGAAAGAAGATAGCGAGATATAATTAGACTATATGAATATACAAATGCAAAATATCAAATTTTGTTTATGTTTAAAGACATTTAATAAAATTCATATTTTTATTGTTTCAAAGACTTGAATAATAAATAGCGTATAAATTATGTTTACTTTGTAATTTTTTTATCACTAATTTTAGAGATCTTATAATTGCATCTTTCTGTTAAGTTTTTATAAATGTGAAAAAATCTTTTTTTTTTTCATTGAAATGTCATTTTGTTTGGTTGACAAAAAGAAAATAATAGGGTTTGTTTGTATTTGTTCATTATGAGGTATTAAAAATATTTTTATTTTTATTTATTGTGGTTAAGATTGATTTTCTGAGTTGATTTTAAGGAAAAGCTAAATGACATGTTTTAAATGGACAAATGTTGAAGAAATTTTGTCAATGCTTTTATTAGTTGTATATTATATTTTTAAATTTAGATTTGGTTATTAGTTTCATTATTA
>JAYMTC010000741.1:0-10804 GCA_036897605.1 Melianthus villosus
ATCAATGTACAAATATGTTGCCAACCAATCTTCTTGGTGAGCTGAATGCGTCATGCTATCATAACAATCTCATATTAGAAATACAACCTACACCACAAATAAATGCAACATACACCACAGTATACAAATGCATTAAGTATTAACAAAGAAATAATTTTGTCAAATTGGATTGTACCTCCATTGAAATCGTACAATGTCAGAATAATCAACACCATAAATTTGAACATAATCTTTAACAACAAGTCTAGCATTGTATTTGTTGATGTAGTTATCTACATTAAACTTTGTTTTGAACACTCATTTGACACTAATAATTTTTCTTCCTTCAGACATTTCAATTAGCTCCCAAATTTTATTATTTTCTATCATAAATAACTCATTCTCCATTGATTTTTTCCGTTACAGATCCTTTAATGATTCTTCATAGTCATCAAGTTCGCTAATTGCTATATTGCATCTTAAATAAATATCTTAAAGTAGTAGTATGCTTTTGACTGTAGGTTCGTCTTCCAACTCGCATTTCCATTGGTCTATTATATTGTCTCCATAAGAATCACCTTTTGGTTCTTATAAGAGGCCTTATTTCTCTTGCGCATTTTCAAGTCTTATTGTTCTGTTTGAATATGCAATGTTTGAGCTTTTTGTGCCAAAATTATGTGTTGCTAGCTTTATTGTAGTAAGCTATATGATGTTCATAAGAGAAGATTTTGTCCTCAACATTTCTTTTACACTTGTATTATAAACAACGATAAATTTTTGAAGGAAACTTTAAATCATTTTTCTAATAGCTTAAATTTTGATTAATTTAATGAACGTAAAGAAAATCTGAGATTGTTTTTTGTACCTGAAGTAATTGTAATTGCAACTGTTCATACCATTTTGCAGGAATATAATCACTATTGCTTATTCTGACTTTCATGATTTTTGAGGGTTTCAACTCCTTGAAAAGAGTAACTGAAGTAATGTGATTCGTAGAACCACTATCAATCAGCCAGATTTCTGAAAAATTGAAATTGAAAATTGAAATTGAAACACATGATCTAACAAACATTTGGTCTTCATCGTCTTCATCAATTACATGGGCTTCTCAGTGCTTCTAAAGGTTGATTATGCAAATTACACCTTCTTCATGTCCAAGATGATTGCATATGCTGCCCTTTGCATTTAGTCTCTTCTTTGTATTACTACATTTTACTACATTTGCTTTAATTCTGGTTGTTTGCAGAACTTCCAGCAAATGTCGCCTGAATTTTCTTGTCAAGTTTTATCTTTGTGTTTTCGTGTTTCATGATATTTGGTTGACAAAGTTCCTTAAACAACACATTCTTGTTTCATAAGTTTTCTTGAGCTTGTAATGCATTTAACAACTCTACTAAAGTGATTTTTGACAAATCCTTTGTATTCTCCAAAATGATTAAAGAAGCTTCGTAGAACTCAAGCACAATAACAATAAATTTTTTACTGAAAATTGAGTGCCGAATAACTATAACTTGTTTACAGGGTCAAACAATATGTCTGGGTACTCTTTGATTGTTTCAGATTCTTTCATTCTCTGCAACTCAAATTCTCTTATTAAGTTTAGAGTCTGCATGCTACGTATCCTTTCATCTCCTTTATATTCTTTTTTAAGACAATTATAGACCTCTTTTGCTGATTTGAGAGACATTAATCTTCGTAAAGATGGTCGTTGAAACAACAGTAAACATAATCTTTTTCCCCTTGAACTTTCTAGTTTTCCTTTTCTTGTGGATTTTGATTTGGACGTTAGCGAAATTGTTCGACAGCGGATGAACATCATAATTCTCTTCCATGGCCTCCCAAAGATCCAAAGCTTCACGGTAAGCTGTCATTTTCACTGCCTAGAGTTAGTAATTTTCACCACTGAAGACATGATCAGCAAATTAGAAAAAACTGTTTTCAGACTCTATGACATTAAAAAAACAGCTCTTATACCAATTTTTGGTAATTTTAGAACAAATAAAAAGTAAAATAGTAGAATATAGCTGCAGTATAATGTTACCGCGAAAGTAATTTTTTATTGATTCACAAAACTTCTATTTATAGAGCTTAGAATGAAATGATAAAGTTCTATATCTAACATCTAAAGAACCATTCTACGAAACAAATTATTAACTAAGACTAATTCAGCTAAAGCCCAAAAATAAAATAAGTGCAATGTTCTAAAAGCATAGTTTTAATATAAAACGGGTAGAGTGCAAACGATTCGAATAATAATTTATTTAATTTGGATCCAATTGTAGTATATTTAAATTATTAATTTAGTTTATACAGATAACGATTTATAACCCGATTAAAAAAATAGATGTGCCAAATAAAATGTGCTATTCCCAAAAAGTAAAATGTTCTTTTATAAAAAAAATAATGTGTTATTTAGAAATGTACTAATTCAAAAAAAATTGATTTATTTTTCTTTTCTTTGTAATTTTTTAATTATTTATTCTAAAGTATCATCATATTTTACTAGTCATGACTTATCAATCACAAACGAAAGTGTTTATCATTGTCCCTTCTCATCAAATAAACTTATGGGATGATATCTATTTTTCAATTTCATAAGTTTAAATTGATGTAATATATCATTGAAATTATATCCTAGCTAAAACACTAACACTCTCTACAGCTTGGTAAGGAGAAAATGAAATGAATCGGGTCGGGTCGGTGGCATGAAGAATTTTGAGTTTAGTCAATTACATTCTATGGCAATAGGCAAACATACAGAAACAACAAACAGAACCAATAAAAAAGAGTATCCGCTGAGGACCATTTCGACTAACCCAAAATTTGCCATATGGCTGATGATTGAGTCTCTAAGAGAAATATAAATACTGGATTATGAGATGGCCTATAAAGGATCAACAATTATGCTTAAAATAAACTAAGGTATCTATCCTTTAATTAAGTCAACTATATGCAATTGATTGAAAGATAAGTAATTCCATTGACTTAATGTATACTTTAATACGTTAAAAAATCGGTGAAAATAGATAAATATAAAGAAGGCGGCTAAGGAATTATTAAGCTCAGTGGTCTCTGAATTCTCAGTTTATCCGGTGTTGGTTATTTTTATCTAGTTCTTAGCTTGACGTTCCGTTTAATATTGATCATTCTGTTAGTATGACGTTAAATTTTCTGTTAATACCTATGTGGTACCTCCTCCATCTTCTATCTCCTCTCTTCTCCTCCCTCCTTCCTCTTTCTCTCCATCCTCACTTTGATTCCAATACTAAGTAATTAGAAAAAGGATCTGAAATGTTCTGATTTCTTCACCTCGTGAGAGATGAGATTCTCTATGTAAAATAAAAACTCATCATTTCACTCTCTATAATAATTTCATAAATAAAAAAACCATACTCATTTCTCCTTTATAAGCACCAACAAAGCTACAAACCAAGAGCAGTGGTTCAGCCCCCATGAAAAGAGGGTCATCATCAAGCTTTACTCGAGGATTGTTAATATATGGACTCGGATGGTTGCTCAAGGTTCACCATTATTATTGATCATGTAAAGGAATCATATTCATGTTTATGTTTTGGTGAATGTAGATATCATGATGCCTACAACCAAGTCACAAAATGAAGTTCTAAAAAAATATTGAACATAAGCTTTGCAGAATAGATATTCCAGACAGCGAGGGTAAGAGGGTGATAACTTGATCGAAGGAGGAGATATAAGGGAGGAGTACATAGGCACTTAATAGAAAATTTGACATCAGGCTAACAAAAGGATCAATATTTTAAACGAAATATCAAGTTAAAGGATTAGAACGATGACAAAATTATACTAGAGATCAAAGCGGGAGAAAACTGAGAGTCCAAGAACCACTGAACTTAATAAGCCATAAAGAAGAAGCATAAGTGATTACATATACAATACTCATTTAAAATTTGAAAGTATATTTGTGTGATAATTTCAATATTTATAATAATATTAATCATGAAAATTAAAATTCAACGTTACCTTAAGAATAAGAAGTAATCAAATTAATAAAAAGTTGATAAGCAAATTATTGTTTTTCGTCTTGGTTTCAAGAGATCTTGAGAATTTAACAGTAAATTTAAAGAATTTCCTCCGAAATTTTGCAAAATAGGAACTTTGTGTTTATTTTGTCTCCATGGTTCACAAACCAAACCAGATATATTTTGAAATATCTCGTGATATTTCAAGAGATTTTACAATTTCTTCTCCATGAGAGTAAGAATAGACACAAACTTAAGGTTTCTACGTCGTTATCTAAATAATTGTTGCAGATTTTAGAATCGCCCCATATGAAGACTTAAGACGACTTACATTATCCCCTTTAGAATTTACTATCCAACCGAACCTCTATGGAATATGGACCAAAAGAATTCGAATTCAATAAAAGCAGAAACCAATATCAAATAGGATTTTGATACATATGCAATTATTATGATCATATCAGCTATTTATTGATTAATATTTCTATGCAACTAATCTAAATAAAATACTACCCAGAATATGATGTCTCTTATAGATAGATATAGTGTATGACGACAACTGTTGAATGCACAGAGTTAAGAATAAAAACTAGATTTTGGCATTATACAGCTCAACTAATCCTACATTAATCAAAATAAACAGGTAATGCTTAGTTTATGCATTACTTACATATAATATAGCCGGCCAAATCTCTGCACTTTCTCAAGTCTACAGCCTCCTTGTATTGTAAGCCATACCTGCACATTTTGCTCATCCAATATAAATCAGGAGAACCTTATTCCAACATAATACAGATCTTGTCTTATCTCATAAAATTCATTGAAAGATTGTTTTGATATAAGTCTAAATTGAGAGTTTGTCTCATCCTAATGTCCACTCCAGCTGAAATGCTGTCCGCTTCACTAACTGCAGACAATCAGATAAGTTGTATGCTAGAGCTGAGGAAGCAAGTGAAAAAGAATCGGCAGAGAGACACTCCTACCATCCATTGTCAAGACGATTCCTCGTTGTCAGCAAAGTTTATTGATTCTACATCAGGGTCAGCAGAACACCCTGTGCAGTGCTTTGTTTCTCCTCCATCCACCAGTAACAGTGCACCGGAAAATCCTACAAGGAAGAAAACTAAAACACACCAGAAGTCTCTGAGGAATGGCTGGAGCATTCCTTGGAGGTGGTCAAGAAGGCGTGTTGGTATCAAAAGAAGAAGGGTAGTGCCTTCAGTGGTGAGAAAAATTAATAAAAGATATAACCAGAAAACAGCATTGGAAGCCAATATCAAAGAGGGTCAGTCAGTTTCACCTAGTAATAAATCAAGCCCAGAAAGAGATCATTTGAGCTATGATAACACGTGTGACTCTCATTTCAGTTCTCATTCTTTGAGCAGACATGGTAATCAATACAAGAAAGATAGAACAAGGCGCAAAAACATCATTCACAAGTATGAACCGAAGTTATTTGAAGATGTTGCAGGCCATGAACTCACTATTAAGGCAATCACAAATGCTGTAGAGAAGAAGAAGGTTGCACCCCTTTATCTTTTCCATGGCCCTAGTGGCACTGGAAAGAACTCAGTTGCTAAGATATTTGCCATGGCATTGAACTGTGAATCTTCTTTGCAAAATAAACCATGTTGGAGTTGCAGAGGGTGTTCCAGAAGCCTTTATATCATGGAACTGTGTCGGGGAAATAGAATTTCAGGATTTCACAGGATCAGTACACTGCTACAAAGCACTTCATTCACACAAGCATTTCCAGGTTGTAAGGTATTCATCATTGAAGAATGTCAGTTGCTTGACACTGAAGCTTGGAACGAACTTTTGGGAACATTGGATGGAAGGTATGGTTGTACTATGATATTTGTCCTTATCACACTAGACGCAAACATGGTGCCTAAAGTTGTATCATCAAGATGTCAGAAGTTCTGCTTCCCAAAACTCAAGGAAATGGATATCACGCTGAAATTGGTAAGGATCGCAACCAAAGAGGACGTACAAATTGATACAGAAGCTTTGAAACTAATTTCTGCCAAGGCAGATGGATCCTTGAGAGAAGCTGAGAACATACTAGACCAATTGATCTTACTGGGACCAAGAATAACTAGTTCCATGGTCCAGCAGATTGTGCGTATTTTTATCTCTCGTTTCTGTCTCTTTTTTTTGGGATTCAAGGAACAACTGTCTTCAAAAACAAATTTGTCACGGAATGTTTTGCTTATATTTCTGCATACAGGTTGGTCTAGTTCCACGAAGTAAGCTCAATGACTTGCTCACAACAGCCTTTCAAGGAGATGCTAGGAAAATCATCAGATTAACAGAAGAACACCTTGCAATGGGGATTGAGCCACGAGCCCTTGTATCCCAATTGGCATCTCTTGTTGCGGACATACTTTCACATGCTACTGCTACCGTTGTTCCAGATTCTTCATCAGTTGCTGGACCATCCACAGATGTAAGATTTCCAGATGGTGTATCACAACTAGGTTAGTACGAAGCTACTTTTCTAAATATGAAAAAGTTACATGCATACTAATCTATGAGAAAACTTGCATGATGTACTCAATCAGATTGCCTCTGCCACGCTTTGAAGATATTAGTAGCAATGGAAAGACAACCGAGATCCTTTATTGATGACAGTACATTAATATTCTCCACCCTATTACAAATTGCTTCGCAAGAATATTCAAATAGAGCATCTATTGTTTTGCCTCGAGGCAGAATTCCCTCAGGTACCAGTCCCAGTGTTGGAACGAAATCATATATGACGTATAAATGTGAATTAATGTACCTTTAACTGTTCATGTGTGCTTGCAGGCAAAAACCCAAATGTAGAATCAGTAGAAATACAATATCAAAGACTAACTAGTAGCAGAAGCTTGAAAAAAGGTAATTCCAGCAGCTCCAATCCTGAGCAACAAAATACAGACAAACATAAATCAGACGAGTTGAGTAAAAGAATATATAATGGTCAAGCAGTAGGTGAGAGTCAAACCATGTTGTCCGGCATGAGAAACATGGAAGAAATTTGGCTGAATATGCTAGAAAGGATACAAAACAGTTATGTAAAAGAATTCTTGAGCCAACAAGTGAAGCTTGTATCATTAACACTATCAAGTGGTATTGCTCTTTTCCCAACTAATAACTGAAATCAAAACTAATATATATTGAAAGCTAAAAACTGAAGCTCATTCTCATATACTTTACTTGTTCCACTTCTATATAGCCAGTGCCATTGTTCACCTGATGTTCAAAAGGTCAGAAGACAAGCTGGCAGCCCAGATGTCTGAAGAAAGTATATCAAAAGCTCTAAAAAGCGCAATTGGATGCACTGTAACAGTGAATATGAGCCTTGAACCAGTCAACCTGGGAATAACTGAAGAAGATACAGGCTCAAGTAGTAAAAACCAGCAGGCAGAAAGCAGACATTCCCTACAACAACAAATAACCCTATTTCTCCCCGAATCAGTTTACAATAATAATCGTGAAGCTAAAGATAACATAAGCAAGATGAAGCTTAAAGATATCATGCTGCTACCTCAAGGACAAGATGGATGTTCAAAAAGAGAAAAGAATGCAATAGAAGCTACAGCCCAACACTTGCCAGATTCTATTACGCAGAACCAATTTGGTCGATCTGCAAGTCCTCGAACCAATCCTTCACACAGAAATCGATCCAAAACAGAAGCAGGAAAGAATACGAGAGCCAAGAAGCCTAAACACAGGTGGCTATCACTATCGTCCATTACACAGAGTGGTGTGGAGCCATACAGTCTAGACATATTGTTCGAAAATGCAACTTCAGAGAAAGAGAGAAGAACACTACAGAACTCAAAACATGGAAAAGGATTCCCAAACACCCATAAAGATCAACATTTGCAAGAGAACTCAAGAAGCATGTAAGCAGAAACTGAAGTATTGTTGTTTTCAGAGAATTACAGAAATGGACTAACATAATATTCTTTTCTGCGTAGTGGATTGTACCGGTCTTGGAGCTGCAAGGATGTTCTTTTTCAGACGAAGCCAACAGCAAGGAAGCTACATCGGGGTTCTTGACCAGCATTAGATTTCTGCAGCCAGTGGCTCTGAGATAGGAGCTTTGTTTTGCAGCAAGGCAGCCCAAAATCAATACGATTTCATTGGTACCAGTTGTATAGATGTTTCAAATATTTACCTGTTTGTGGAGTGTCCAGATACTGAATTCTAGTTACTTACCATCTCAGTATCAAATTAATTGTTCATTGAAAAAAGTTCAGAGTTTCAAATGTTGTCTATTTCCAATTTTAAATTTAAAATATCAAATATTTTTATATCCAACCAGTATCTAGTTCGTTTCACAAATTCAATATGTTAATAAGTTACATTTCTTTAATTTTATAAAAAAATAAAAAATGACAACTAATTTTATTTAGAACAATAACAAATTTTTAAAGTCCCATGAAAACACTATATATGATGATTAATATAAGTATGTATTCGATTACTATGTAAATTGATTAAATAAAGAAAATTAGTATGCTCACATCATAACCCTCTTTGTTGCTTATATTATAAACGAGAGAAGCAAATTAGAATAACCAACATGTAATAAAGAGATTTCTCCTAAACACAAATTGAACTGTTCTTTTACAGAAAGGGAAAAAGGAAAAAAACAATAAAAAAATGTTTTTTTTATTTTTTTATTTTGAATAAATAGAGAGATATACCTCAAAATAATAATGATAATAATACACAATGGTAACTATGTTTCACCTTGCCTCCTCTACCCATTTATATAAAAACAACAAAGAATCTAAGAGACTTTTTTCTGCTCAACAATCTCCTACCATCAGCACTGCATATGATGACCCCTTTCGGAATCCCCCAACTAGATAAGGAATTATAAGAGGTATATACTGTAAACATGCATACAGTCTACGAGTTGCAGGAACTGTCACGTCATATTTTGTATGATCAGGAAAAATATCGATCATCTATAGACTTATGAGTAAGCAGAACATGTACTAAGTGCAGTCCAATCCACATTCTTCCAGAACAGGTCCATCTGACTTGGCCAAGAATGGATCTACCCGAACCCATAAGAGTGAAAAAATGGACGCAAGCAAAATCGACCAGACAATGATTATGGTGGGAGTTCTGTTCTGTCGACCCAGAAGACCCTTTAGGAAAGGGTATAGATGAACAATCACCCAAAATGCAAAGAAGAGTTTACCAAAGAGAGGTCCCCATGATTCGTACCCGTTGTTTATTGCATTTGAGATACCAGCCACCACTCCTATTATGTTTATTATGAGCAGTGTTGTAGGTGGGATGAGCAAAGTTGTCCACTTGAACTCATAAAGTTCCGAAAATTCTCCATCATCTCCTCCCTTCGATGTCACTGTGAAGTTGGTGTCAACACCAGCCAAAACCTTCAAAAGACCCTGGAACACAGCAAATAGATGGGCTGAAACACCTCCAATCACCCAAAACTGCTCATTTCTCCACCATTCATCAATACCGACACCACTCCATCTCATTTCTAGGATACCCGTTGCAAAAATGCAAATGAAAAGTGACAGAAACCACAAGCTAGCAACATTACTGAGCTGCATTGCAGAAGAAAATATAAACTTAACTAATAAAATTCAAGAATATAAGGTATATAAAGTTGGATTTTTTGCCTTTTCAGATTCGTCTGGTGAATTAGTACCATACCTCAGGAGTGATAAATTTTCCAGTAAGCAAGCAGACAGCAGGTAGAGTACAATATGCCAGCAGAGGAATGGATGTCCATGGATATACAGTAGCATTTATGTATGACAAACGCTCCAACCACTTCAGGCCTCCTCCATACCCATACCAGAGTGGACAATGCTTACTCAAAAAAATTTCAATGGAACCGAGGGCCCATCGAAGAACCTGATGCAGACGATCGGAAAGATTAATGGGAGCAGATCCCTTGAATGCGGGCCTTGCAGGGATACAATAGATGGATCGCCATCCATGGCAATGCATCTTAAAACCGGTCAAAATATCCTCCGTAACTGAACCATAGATCCAACCAACCTGTATTTTTACAGATAGGTCACAAATTTTTTGTTGATCTAGTAAAAGAACCGATTATAAAGCCCTTACCTCTTTTCCCCATTCTGTTTTATCTTCATAACCACAGCTAATAACATGAATGGATTCTTTAAGCAGAGAAGCAGGACTAGCACTCTTTAGTGTCCCGCCATCCTCTAGCAAGGTTGAAGCTACAAATACAGAAGACTGCCCAAACTTTTTTTCCAACTTGTTCTCAGACTTTAGAGCCAAATTGTCAACCTCAACTCCTGCAAGGAAAATAGAGGTTTACATCCAAAATCAACCTAGTTGAAGTGAAAAAAGTGGAAAATACCCAAAGAGATTATTATTAAATGACCTGGTTTAACTAAAGCATTTTGTGGGTTATAAATATTACCTTGAGTACCACAGTTGACATCTTCCAAAGCTAACACAGATGAAGAGTCCCCAGTGTCTCCTCTCCTAGTTCTCTTCTTCAGTTCCGTCTTAGGCTTGTTAGCTTTCTTCTTTTTCCTCTTTTCAGAAGAAAAGCATCCACAACAGCACCACTTTGGCAAGCAATTGCATGTCCTTGTTGGTGGCTTCTTTGCTTTTGGAGCATCGAAACCATAGAGTGCCTGCCTTCTGAAAACACATCCAGTCCCGACATATATAGGTCCTTGAATGCCATCCAAACCTTTCATGTTAATCTGGAAAAGAGGTGTGAACGAGTTTTCTTATAGAAGATGAAAAAATTGCTTGGGAAACAGATAATATACTGAAGTGCATGCTTACATCAAAGAATACAG
>JAYMTC010000742.1:0-10803 GCA_036897605.1 Melianthus villosus
GTCCTGTTTACGGTTGGGGTGATGTTGGCTCTAAACAGAAGTCCACGGCAGGATGGCTTGCCGCTCTTCCAGTTTTTGAACCCCATTGGCAGATATGCATGGCAGGCGGACTTTCAACAGGCATTATCTAGACGCCCACTAATTTAGTTCAGCATCTCATATTTAGTTTGCCATTACTGAAGTTTTGTTAATGTTAAACATTTCATTGCCCATGAATCTATTAGTGCTCCTTCAGTGACAACATATATGTAAGCATATAAACCTATGGCAATGACAAAGGCTTTCACTCTCATGTAGGACAGGCGTCACAATTTCTATACCCATACATATGAAAGCAGTAATGCTATAGTGATAGTATGTCACACAGTAGCTATGAATCTAAGTTTGAATGAAAATCTTTATGGTTAACATGGAAAGTTTGAATTGGTGCCATCCTGTGAAATGAATTCCAACTTTTGAAGTCAATAATCTAACATAATTCTTTTTATTACACTTGATGTTGTAGTTTAGATGTCTTGCTTCATCAAGTATCCATATACGAGCATGTATAAATACCACACCCTTTTATTTCATGGACTGGTTTGATCCAGTCATGTGTAATTAAATTTTGAAAATGCTTTCTTGAAATCTTATGTTTCCCAAGTACATTAACTGAGGTTTCAAATTGACACTCAGGTTGGATTGAATGGGATGGTGAAAGATTTGAGTTTGAAAATGCCCCTTCCTATTCTGAAAAGAATTGGGGTGGCGGATTCCCAAGAAAATGGTTTTGGGTAATTTGTCTACCTCATCTAGATCTTGCTAGATTTTTTTGCTTATGTGTGTAGTGTTACATCTATTTACCTACTCAATAATAAAAGTAAATGATCTGTTAGAATATATTTAGAATATCTAGTATCGATATTTATCTTGTTTCTATAGTGTTTATCTTGTTTCTTCTATATACAAGTCGTCTAACTTAATGAGGTCAAGGCATTCTATTTTTCTTTAATTTTTCTCTTTTTTATGTGGTATCAAGAGTATAGATAAAATAAAACGATGTTGTATTGATTGATCCTTAAAAACACTTCGTATCTCGATATGTTCTAACGGGCTGATGAGTTTCGGAAGGTTTAATGGAGATTTGGAAGGGTGAGTTGTGGGGGCCGGTGGTATAGCAGCCGTTGAGAAGGTTGGACATCTGGGGTTTGGCCTAGGGTTTCTGATTTGGACCCTCTTTAGCCGTCATTGACGGACACGCTCCACCCATGGAGGTTCTAGGGCTCAGGGCGATGCAGGAGCAGTTTCCAACATCGTCGGAGGCACCCCACACACTAACGTAGGATCTCCACGCATCAACGACGACCAGGCTCGCCGGATTCGCTTCGCTCTGTTTTTTTTTAGGTATGTAATCAGTTTCGTTGTTTGCTGACAGGAAGCTTGTTTTTTTGGGCATTCTTTGGTGTTTCACATAGGATGGATTGATTTTTTGAGTTCCCAACTTTGTTTTTATGTTCAGATCTGATTTTTTTTGGCAATCACTATAGCGCTTGATGACGCTAAAGTTGAGCCTAAGTCTGAAATAACCTTTGGGACTCGGTTGATTATTTGAAGTTGAATGACACTAATTATTTGCAATGGGAACAATAAGTTCGACTTTCTTTGCTTGGCATGGACAAAGTTGATCACTTAACTGGTTCTCACCTCCGGGAAAGAAATAGAGGGTGTGAAGCAAGGTGATGCTAGGTTGGTTGCACTTACGCTCACTTTGATGAAGAGTGGTATCTCTTCCTTATTAACTCATGTGGACATGGTTAAGGAACTATGAGAATATTTAGCAACTTTGGTTGCACTTATGGCAAAGATAATATAGCCCGTATTTATGAACTTTCTCAAGCTCTTTAATGTATTGACCATGGAGACAAGAATCATACTCAACATTATGCAGACTTTAAAAGAATGTATGAGAAATTGAATGTCATACTTCCTTTTACATCATATGTTTTAGCGATGCAAAAACGAAAAAACAATAGGTTGTTATAAGGTATCTTGTTAGTTTGGGTCAATCATTTGAGAATGTTTGACCACAAATATTGACTAGTTTTGATACACTTATACTGGCTAAAACATTTGCTAAGGTTCTTCGAGTTGTTTTTGATAACTCGTCTGAGGTGGCCACTAGTGAACATTATGACTTAATTAGTCATGGTCGAGGGGGCAATAGAAGTGTGGTCGGGACAGTGGACGGGGTCGAGGAGGCCGTATAGGTGGTCGTGGCCCGATATGTTATACTTGTGTGGCATATGAACATGTTCAACGAGACTGTACTACACCACATAGAAAACCTGCTCAACAACATTTCACCAATGTATCACAACTTGATCATGGTCTTTGTAGTATTGGTCGCAATGTAATTATGGCTAGTGAGAAGTTTGCTAAATACACATAATACTAGATTGCTCAGTCCTCTAATTCTTCTAGTGCTATTGTAATACATACATGTAATTCTACTGCTTGATTTTCTACTTCTATATGCCAATAAGTTATCGATTCAGCTGTCACAGATCACTTGACAAGTAACCGGGATACCCTTGTCGAATATAAATCATCTTCCAACTTGTTTCATGTTTCATTAGATGATAGTTCAACTACTGAGATTTTACACCCTAAAAGAGCGTAATAAAATCCTTTTATATATTTGTCATTTGTACTTTACCTACCTCAATTAACTCTTTCATTTGATATATGTTAGTCGTGTCGCTCGTGAAATCAATTGTGGTATTTTATTCCTTCCCGATTCTTGTTTCATGCAGGATCTGACAACACAATGGACCTTGACAGAGGTCGTCTCTCAAATGGATTGTATGTTCTTACTAAGGTCTTCCCAATAATACCTCGTGCAGTTGCATGTTTCAGTTCCATTTCTCCATTCTGGGTTCATTATTATTTTGGTCATCCATCTTTGAAAAGCTTGAAAAAAATTGTATTCTGAGTTAACGTAATTCTCTAATCTTGAATGTGAACATCTAAGTTTGCTAATCATCATCGTAATTTTTATAGTCGTATAGTCAATAAACGAGCATATGCTCTTTTTCAAATTGTTCGTTCTGATGTTTGGGGACCTAGACTGTTGTCGTAGGTTTTCGGTATTTCATTACTTTTATCGATGAATTTTCTCGTATAACGTGGGTTTACTTAATGAAAAAATTGTTATGAATTGTTTTCTATATTTTATAGTTTTATTGGTGAAATTTATATATAATTTGGTATTTCAATTCGTATTATTTGTAGAGACAATGCCAAAGATATATTTCTTCTTCATTTTTTACTCTTTTGACTTTTCGTGGTCTGGTTCATCAACCATTGTGTGTTCATACACCTCAACAAAATAGAGTTACCGAGTGTAATTTCAAATGTGTGTTCCCAAGTATTTAGGGAAAATGCTTTCTTAGCTGCATATCACCTCATTAATCACATGCCCTCCTCGGTCCTTGAAAGAAAAATTCTTCATTCTTTTTTTCTTTCTAATCAGTCACTTTTCCATATTTCTCATCGGACTTTGTGAGGTATTCTTGTAATCATAAAGGTTATCACTA
The DNA here is from genome assembly GCA_036897605.1 of Melianthus villosus. Taxonomy (NCBI): domain Eukaryota; kingdom Viridiplantae; phylum Streptophyta; class Magnoliopsida; order Geraniales; family Francoaceae; genus Melianthus; species Melianthus villosus. Next base: position 3,576 of record JAYMTC010000742.1, read on the forward strand.
TTATTATTTCGCATTACGTAAGTATTCGGTGCCATTAGATGTTAGTTTCTTCGAGTCTACATCTTTTTATCCGGTGTCATATATTTCTTTTAATGATTCTGTTGATGACGAGTTCCTTATTTATTGTTTGTATCATGAGCCTGTCGTGTCATCTCCGACTCCTTTTGAAGTTGTACCTAATCATCCTCTTGCTACATATGCTCGTCATTATACGCGTGGGCCTCTGCGGGTATTTTTTCTATCTGAAGACTTGCTATGTACCATTGTTTTCCTATATGCAGATCTTGCTTCATCTCACTCATCTGTTGTACTGCTAAACCTCTATTTGTCTACCTTGGTGTTGCTCATTCTTTCTAAACTTGTCTACCTCATCTAGATCTTGCTAGATTTTTGTGTTCTTATGGGTACAAGTGTTACATCACTCACCTATGTAATAATAAAAGTAAAGGATTGTAGAATTTTATCCTTAATATTTAAGGGAAAAAATGGCTATGGCATGATAAAGTGATTATATAAGTGGTGTTAATTTTTTTTTCTAGTTCAAAATATTTTGTAGGTACTTTCTGATGTTATTTTGCTTATCGGAAAGGACACTTTTTTCTTTAAAAGGGATGTACAAATAAATCCCCACAAAGGGAATGGAAAGTAGATTAATTAAGCATGCTGTAAGTGGGTGTTGTTGACTAGTTCCGTCTGCATATGGACTCCATCTTTGGTGAAAATGCATATTTCTCAGAAGCCAAAGTAGAGAATATTGTCAATGTATTGTTATATTACTGAACCTTTTTTTTTCCTTAGATATGTTAGTGAAACCTTTAAATTAGGAGATTCCAGCATTCATTTCTTTTCTGGATTAAATATTATTTGATCTTTCATTTTATACATTTACCATGATATCATCATTTATATACCACTCAACTTTCTGCATTTTTTTATATAGTTTTTTTTGCTTTATTGGCTGGTATCTTATTGCAGGTGCAGTGTAACGTTTTTGAAGGTGCAAGTGGAGAAGTTGCTTTAACAGCAGCTGGTGGGTTGAGGCAACTACCTGGATTAACAGAGACTTTTGAAAATGCTGCATTGGTAATTCTCTATGTAGAGTTCTTTATCAATATTTCTTTTACTTACAATTTGTACTTGAATTCAATAAATGATAAGAAGTTACTTGAGTATATAAAAAAAACACCAAAACGGGAACTTATGAGAATATAATTTTTAAACTAATTGAGTTGGGGACAAAATAATCAATAGACACTTGCAGTGTTTATTTTATTAATTGAGTTAGGGACAAAATAATAAATAGAAAATTGGAATGTTTATCTAAATGGAAATTCAATAGTACAGAAAGAACATAACATTAGAATTGAAGATCTCATAATTTTTAGGCAGAACACTCTCTGTTGGGTAAGGCGAAACATATTTTTGAACCGTATCTATAGATCTCTAATTATTAAAATTAGTAGAAGAAGCACAATAATTCAATTTCTGCTGTCAGTATTAAGCTTGTAAGTCAAAATTGAGTCATCAAAGATTACATTTAAAAACATGCAGAAGATACCATTAGTTTAGATTTGATATACATGCATTTTATTTGATGCACATTTTGATATTGACCGTGCAGGTTGGAGTGCACTTTGGTGGAAAATTCTATGAATTTGTGCCATGGAATGGTGAAGTTAATTTTGAAATTTCTCCTTGGGGTTACTGGTTCATGACTGCCGAAAATGGCACACATAAGGTAATTGCGTATCTCATAAATACAAGTGTGAAATTAGAGGACCTAGACATTTCATTTAGATATTGAGCATTTTGCAGCTGTTTCCAATTTTGTTATACAAATAATACAATCAACCTTTTGCAGTTAACTATTAATTTTGAGGGTTGGTAATGCATTAGATAGTCATGTGTTGTATAATAATCAGCTGTATATATTCTGGACAGGTTGAAGTAGAGGGAAGAACAGATGATCTGGGTGCACCATTACGAGCTCCAACAGCAGAAGCTGGCCTAGTTCCAGCTTGTAAAGATACTTGTTTTGGCACGCTCAAATTGCGCTTATGGGAACGAAGATATGATGGCAGTAACGGAAAGGTAGGTTCATTGCCATGTTTATTTATCCCAAAGAAAGAAGCATCAGTTTTCTTCTATAATGCTGCCAATTCCAAATTAGTGAGTACTTAAACATTATAGTAGGCTATTAAAATTCAGAATGAGCATCCAAGTATTAACGATTTTGTTTCTATATACGGTTGTTGATGCTATTTATGGTGACCATATTTGAAGATACTAAGCATTGATAATCTGATATATGTAGCTCATATTGGATGTAACCAGTGACATGGCAGCAGTTGAAGTTGGAGGAGGACCGTGGTTCAACACTTGGAAGGACAAAACTTCTACCCCGGAGCTCATTAAGCGCGCTCTTAATATTCCGGTTAATGTGGATGGCATTTTTGGTTTAGTACCATGGCTGAAACCCCCAGGTTTATAGGTAGTGCCTTTTATTGCAGGAAGACACAAAACACAACCACCATGGTGGCCCAATATTCGTTATAGCACGATGCCGAGTAATCTGACAAATAAGAAACTCGGCTTTAATAATTCCGGACTAAGAAATGGATATTGGGGTGCTGTCCTGTTCTTTCAATTTAATCCACTTCCGTTGTGTCCATCTCTGAAGTAGGTTATTTGCAATCAAATCTTTTTTATGTTGATCCATTTCTTGCAAAATGGGTCTAGCAATAAGAAATGAGGAATGTATTGGTATGCTGTGTGGATTTAAAGGCTCGTTTTAATTGGAACTCACATTTCCTATGATTACAAGACGAAATAACTGAAGAACCAATTGAAACATACTCATTTTCAGACATAAAATGTTGTAGCATAAATTGTGAATCCATGTAGAATTTGACAACTAGGAAACAGAGGAAGTCCTATTTATAGGAGACACCGTTGACACGTGAAAATAGAGCTGGGGGTTTCTGATGATACTTATATCAAATAGTCTCTACAGCTTCAATTGTTTTCAGCCAAACATGTAACCTAGTGTTGTCAGCTTCTACGCAGCACCGACACCGATCCTTAACCTTCATAGCTCCAAGCTCTTCTCAATATTTGGTCCCGACTAGGTTCGAAGGATTGAAAATTTTCTCCCCAATTTCTGATTTTAAGAAACATTTTGCTTAGCTATCAGTTTCTTAATGGGTTAGATATGCACCCAAATCCATTTTAAGTGGATATAGAACGGCGAATATGTTTACTTTAAACGAATTCAACGGTATTAATAACAGACTTTGTGTAATTAGGAAATACATTAAATATTAATTTTATTAATTTGAACTTTTTAAAAAAATTGAGTATTAATATTGTAATCATATATTTTGTTAACAACCAAATAACAACTGGACGTTATAGTTGTCTCATGTTAGGAGAGATTATGACAACTTTTAAGGACAGTAGGCTTTTAACAATATTTGTTACATCTAGAAATAGGCACAGTGTTGAGCAACATGTTGAAATATTACTTGGAGCAAATTTCAGCAACAAGTCAAAGATTTTAGCAGCAAAAATCGTCATAGATGATTTCATTCGAGCTCCTTGAGAAGGTCTGCATTATCCACAAAGACCTGCAGTAAGAGACCAAAAAAAGGAGTGGAATCAAGATAACGAAATCCTACTGATATATAATACGGAACTATTGGCATTACACGGGACAACATAAACTAGTACAGAATTATGATCACATCAAGTGACATCTAGAAACAACGAGCAAGTAGCTACCATATACCGTTTTCCAACCATCAGGGTCCAAGCAAGGAGTGATTTTGGTGTTGATACCAGGCACGGGTCCAGGTTCAAAAATGATCTTTCCTCCACTTAGTTTGACTGCTTCAGCTGTCTTGTAAACATCTTCTGTTCCTATTGCTATCTGATACGATATTAGTAGTTTAGATTTTATTACTATGAAGAGTAGTCTACCAAATGGTTCTGATATGAGACATGAACATTGAAACAGCATTTACATGCCTGAGTAGAATTATGTATTAAAAACACATTGTAGAAAAATAGAGACAATTAACCTGTGCATAAGCATTTCCTTTGTCATATTCCGTGACCCCATAGTTATATGTCAGTTCCACCACTGTGTTTTTATCTTCTGGACCATAGCCCATCATCGCAGTTGTGTACTGAAAAAGAAATAAAAAAACTATTGACACCAGAATTATGAGAACTGAAGACTTTTCTTAAAATCGGAAAAGAAAATAGTATCCTCCAACATTTCTTATAACATTACTGCCAAAATGGACATAAGTTAACAGGGTAACTATGTATAGGTACAGTGGCATGTACTGACAATGTCGGAATTTTATGGTGCCTGGAGGTCTGAAAGTACCTTATACTCAGGGTTATCTCTTTTGCGAAGAAGCTCCATTCCATAAGCCTTTCAAATTTTAGCACACAAAGATCAGGACTCTGGGAAGTTCAAGATGATTATAAGTGAAAATACCTAAATCTCTATGTCAAATGCAGTTTCTCTGGTGCATCGAAGCTAACCTTCTTGTAGAAATTTATAGAGCGATCAAGATCACCCACTCGAAGCATCACTTGACATAGAGGCTCGGGTGTAGGCATCCTCTCCAGAAGCTCAAAGGTATAACCATCTGGATCTTCAACCAAAGCAGCTACTGTATCACCACCTTTTACCAGATCAGGTTCCATGGTAACTTTGCCACTCTTTGCCTTCACGAGATCCACTACTTTGCGAACCTACGCCAAAAATGTGAATGTAAAAGCAACACTGAGTCATTAGTTCAGTTAGAATATCGGGAAACATATTACTATGCATTAAATAATGATATATTGTTTATTAAGTAAGGATACTTTGGATAGTTTCTAATAAGGTAACCTAAATGTGTGCTTATAAATATAGAGCTATGTCATTGTTCAAGTGAATTGAGTTGAGACGGTCTGCTTAATTAATATATGAGATATTCCTGTAGAGCTACTTTTATACCGAACCACAAAAAACCTTTATTCTCTTTTATATTATGTTTAGTTTCTTAACATGGTATTAGCCTATAAGACTTTGAGCATTGATTTGAAATTATATATTTTATATGAGAAAGGACGCAGCCTGCGGTGGTACTGCAAACCGTAGGTAGTGTAAAAGGCAGCAGCCGTAGGTGATATTGCTAAAGGGCAACAACAAGAAGATGTCTATTCACCCGAGCTGTGAGTTGATAATGATATTAAGAGAAATCAAAGTAAATTTTTTTTTGTGGGAGAGTTTGACTCACCACATATTTCGATGAAAGATGTCTTTGTGATCCAAATGGAGCTCGAGACTCAAAATGAAATTGTATTTATATGTGGATTCAATTGAAGGCTAAATTGTCATATGCAATTTGTCATGTAGACATTTCAACTTGAGAGAATTGTTAGAATATTAAGAAACATAATATTATATCTTGAGTAATGAGATATTGTATATTAATTAAAGGTACTTTGGATAGTTCCTAAATATAGTAACCATAAATGTGTGATTATAAATATAGGAATATCTTATAATATCAAATGAGTTTAGTTGAGTAGGTGTGATCAATGAATATATGAGATACTCTCGTGTAAATAGGCTTATGTGGAATCACGTAAAATCGTTTTTTTCCTCTTTCTCCTTATGTTTAGTTTCTTAACAAGTTGCGTAAGTATTTAACAAATGAATATGAAATAGCAAACCGCAATGACGATATCAAATGCAAATCGATCTCTTCCTCTCATATTAAGTGTCGTCCCTTCCAGTCTTCTCTATGATTTCTTATGCTTAAAAAACTTGTTATGAATGCATGGTTTATGATAGCTTCGAGCTAATAAAAGATCATTAACAAAGATATTGAGTTCACTTGACAGTCAATGTGTACCATGGATAAAAAAACTTCAAGTTTGGTTCAGCAAGTCAAACTTTGTCACAATTCAATCAGGATTTCATCCATATTGGATGGTTTGAAGAACAATAAAAATGGAAAGTAAGTAAATAGCACAAAAAAAAAGTACTCAACCCAAGTAAATAATTATCATCAAACTGTACGATAGAGTTATCTAGTATAAGGTAGAAGGATATTTTACTGAAAACTTACATCCTCTACTGCAATACCAAGATGGCCAAAACCAGTTCCAACGTCATATTTGTCAACTCCATAGTCTGCATTTTTTACCAAGAAGAAAATTTCAATGTCAGTTATATCAGTACCATAAAATGGGTGCACCATGTCAACTGAATTGTAGGATGATGTCTCACTGTAGGTAAGTTCAACAGAAAAATTGGTCGTCTCAGGTCCATATCCAAGAAAAGCATTTGAATATCTCTCCTCTGGTATGTCACGTTTTCTCAACAGCTTCATCCCCAAGCATTCGGTATAAAATCTGAAACATCCACAACCGAGTGACCAATCTGTAACATGCATCACCAAATATAGTACCAGTCCATTTACTCTGCACTAAATAGGCATACTTAATAGTCTTGTCCAAGTCACCGACACGATAGACAACATGGAGCATTCTTCTGTTGTCATCTCTGGCCCAATTAGAAGCATCTTCCGCACTAACAGAAGCAATTTCTGGTATCACAACTGCAGGTGTGATAGCATCAATCGTTTTCCCCTCTGCTCTTAAAAACTTAGAAGCTTCAGAAGCAAGCAGCGATGATTGAGGAATAGCTGCATAACCACCCAAAATATAATGTAAGACAAGACCAACCCAAGTTACAGTTCTTAACTTTGCGACTTAAGCCGGGTCAACATAGTACAACTATTTTTCCTCCACGAGTTAACACAATAAACCTACAACATCCAATTCAGTTGCAAACTAATGGGCTAACAACCAAAATCACCGAGTACACCTATGCCATAATATTATAAAGGGTTTAGATTAACATGACATATGTTAAGGAAACCTACTTTAAGAAAGATCATATATAAAAAACTATGCGTAAATCATTTCTCTAAAATCACCACAGCTTTTGAGACATAATATTTCTAAATGTAGATGCTTAACATATGTCCGTCGACGTATATTAGCATTTTCATATTATAAATAGTGAAAATAACTATGTACATTAGCATTTTCCTATTATATATAGTGAAAATCTTGTAATTACTGATCGATTAAAAGCTTAAGCTTATGGACCCATTATATGCATCATACTTCTTAACATAAACTCAATATCTCTAGT
>JAYMTC010000743.1:0-10801 GCA_036897605.1 Melianthus villosus
GGCTGTAACCCCAAGGACTCAATAACTCTTTCCACAATCAGAACCTTATCAGGTTTTGGCATGTCAGCAGGTAGTCTTCAATATTTAGAAATTCAGAAGAAAAAGTTGGAAAAGATCAGTCGAAAGAAAGAAAAGCATTTGTACTGAACGCAGAATACGATAGCTATGATTGCAAGACACTATTGTTATGAGTAGTAAAGGTTCTGAATATTGGAAGGAACATAATAGGTATAGTCACCAAGTACAAATGCTTATTCTTCTTTTTCACTTCAATTTTCGTTCATTTAATGTTCAGACATCACCCTTCACCCTAAGGGATTTGAAACATGAAACATATGAGAAACTTCTCCATTTCCTGAATGCCAAATTCAGGGGGTTTTCAAACAAAATATTGCATTTTCAGAAACACACATCTCCATTCTCATCTCATCATATATTTCTATTTGTTACAATTATAATTATGGTTATGTTGAACTACTGGTTGTCCAAAAACTCAAGCTTTTAGGAAATGAGTTAAATATGTATATCATGCACTCTCATCACACCCCACACAAAAGTCAACATTGGGCTTGAAGCGTGGACCATAATCATGCCTATTTTGGGCAGGTCATAGGCAAACACATCATGGCCATTCATGGAGTTTTTTAATAAATGCATAAATAGAAGGGGATACCATGATTCGAACTTATGACTTATGAACAAACTAGATTCTAATATCATGTTGAATTACCGATTGCCCTAAAACTTAAGTTTATAAGAAATGAGCCCAATATGTATAACATGCACTCTCAACAGGTTTAAATGTAAATTTGGTACCAAACTATTGAAAAGGATTAACTAGATATCCAAACTTTTCGATTTGCAAAATTAATATCCAAACTATCAAAATTGTGTAAATTTGATTTTTAACATATGATTTGCAACACGCCAAAAATTGCAAAAAATATCTTTAAAATAATGGTAAAGATGAATTCTAATGACAAATCAATTTTTATAATTTTTTGATAGTATAAACTTTAATTTTGTTAAGACTATGTTTGTGTAAGGTATTACAATTACTTTGATTGTTAGCTTATTTTGTGTACAAAATAAATCATGTAAGGTATTTTGAAATTCTATTTATTGTGTTTTAATTTAAGTACGAGAGGTTTTAAAAAAACAAATGTTTCGATGAAATTTTAGAAACCTTTAAATTTTCCTTCTTGGTATCATAAAAATTCTATAATTATATTATCACCTAATTTACATTTACATTATTTACACATAAGAATGAGTAAATAAAGGTAATTGAAAATTCTTATTGAAATACCCTATATAAACATGTCATAAAAGTTTGGGTACCAATTTTACAATTAATTCTATAATTATCAAGTCCTTGTCATAAAAAAATAAAAAATAAATTTGAACCGGAGCAAACATGGTAACATTAAGTAAATGCAGAAGAAATTAATTAATGACGACCACATAGATAATGATAATCTCGGGATTATAATAATCAAATATGTTGCATACCTGCATCTAGCACTGAACCGAAGATTCTCCTCTACTGTCAAATTTCCATGCACAATATCATCTTGGGGCACAAAACCAATGATTTTTTTATACGAGTGAATGGATTCCAATTTTCCGTTTATAAGAATTGAACCTTGCATGGTGCATCCGGATACTTTTCCGGCCAGAGCAGAAAGAAATGTTGTTTTCCCAGCCCCTGAAGGACCCATGACAGCAGAAACCCGACCAGGCATGATTTTTCCAGTGACACACCTCAGCAGGTGTTTCTTTTTCCCTTTGAGGGTGAGGGTTAGGTCTTTAAAAGCAACCTCAATCACAGGCCTCTTCCTGATTTCAGTATCTTGAGCCATTGAAATTAATCCTGTGAACGTCATGTGTTTGTTCTGTTGGGCCTTCTCTTTCTCAATTTGGCCATATGCATACTTAAAAACTTGGCTACGAGTATGCATATTTTTAGCCTTCGGGGCTATCTGCTTTTTAATATTTTTGTCTCCAATCTGTAGATCAAAACCTTCATGACTCTCTGGATTATCATCTAGAGCGCGCATCATCTTGGTGAGGTTGCTCGGTTCCTTTTTCTTTTCTTTTGAAGCTGAAGAGGATTTCTGAGGCGTGTTTGAAGTAGCTGGAGGCAATGGCAGAACCGGAGTCTCCTCAGTGCCAAGTTTGGCTTGGCCGAAAACCTTCTGCTGCTCAGGTTGCTTCATAGTTTTTTTCCGAGAGAAAGTGCGGGATAACTGTTCTTGCAACCCAACTGGGCGCTTCTTGGCAATATTTCTTGCAGCTTGCCACCTTTCCCGTGCTTGCACAGTTTCTCGCACATGCCTTGCTGCAGCTTCTCTTGATTTTGCCTGTCTTCTTTCCCGTGTCCTGAGAACTTGATCAGAACAGTTATAGATAATTATCAGACTGATACTCACTGCCACCTGCATAGGCAAGTGAATGACACCATGTCCAATTAGCAAGAAGAATGAGATGAACATTCACGGAATATACAGAAATGAATTTCGCTTTTCCCATGCAGAGGAAATTTGTTGATACTGCACAATAGACGTCATGATTTTCTTGTTTACGTTTTATGCCTTTTAAAAAAAATTAAGAGTGTTCTAAGAATTATTCGTGAACGAGATAATAAAGGAAGTTACTATTTAATCCAAAGGTTTTTGTCAAATATAAAGAAGAGCAAGCTAGTCAACAGTATCAACTTAGAGCAGCCTAGTTTCATGGACCTTTTGAGACTACAAGGAAAGCACTTACAATAAGAATGAGTCCATAGGCATGAATGTTTTGGTTTTCCGTATTTGCATTACAGGTAGCCAACTTGAAGCATTCTGCAAATGGTCACCCAGAAAAATTCTCTATAGTAAAAAATTGATCCTTCGGTCGCAAATTAAAATAACTAAAAGAATGGCTTGTTTAGATAGCCCAAACATCAGAAGGATTAACCATAACCAGGTGAGAGCAAGGATGAGAATCTCTTCTCTTTTTACGAGATCTCTCGAAAAATCTCCATTTTGTGAGCATTCGAGATGAAATCAGTAGGAAATTTCAATCTCGTAAATTTCAAGATTTTAGCAAATTTCGTGCGAAATTCTTGAAATTCCCTGCGATTCTCTAAATTTCTTGAAACGGATAGAAATGAAAAGATCAATTCTTTATAATTGACATGTTTATCCACTTTTCATTTTGATCACTTCTCATTCTTGTATAATGTGAACTTTAATTTATAGTAAAAGAGAAAAATATTGAACTTTAAGTTCTGACTTTTTATGTATTTTTTGTGAATCGTGACCAGTATGCATATAAGCTTTAAATTAATACAATATGTGTAGGCATTTACAAGACCACCCTAAATTATTTTGGGATGACAGCTTTAGTATTATTGTTGTTAATGTGTAGGCATTTACAATTATAGCATGTTTCTTTTCTTTTTCTAAGTGTTCTACACATTTCTCTTTTCTTTTCTTAGGAATTTTCCCGACATCTCTCGAGATTTCTCATTTAGAATCCTCGAGACATACTGTTGTGACGAGATTTTGTTCTTTGGTGAGTGATGAAAGTGATGCACCTAATCCATATCAATATACACACATCCTCATTATTATAATACTTTGTGTACCCCAGACATATGTGCAAACTAGTTCTCAGTAAACGTTTTACAGAAACATTAATTGACATATTTGAAGTTTCAAATCCACATCTCAAAAACTTTGCACCGGTATACCACTTTAACCAATATACTGTATCTCTGACCCAAACAATATATTCACACAGGTCTATAGACAGGTAAGGATACCTGCAAACTTATGGACCATACCTATTCTAGATGATGAATAAACATTTTGGGAAGAATGAGGTAAATTTGGCCTATGACTGGCTACGTCTAAATTCTTCCTATCTTCTTAATAGAAAGAATCTTATTGCCAATGGAGTAAAAATATAGGAAAAGAAAAAGGTAAACCAAAAAAGTCTTTGGGATGCACAACCTTATAAATAATAAAAAATGACATTTGAAATCACTAAAAAGTTCATTACTCTTACAATGCAATACTTACGTCTTTCAAATGTAGAACCCATCCTGCAGTAATGCCTGCATTTGCATGAAAACATTATTTTAGTAAAAAGAAAGCTCAATGAAAAATATATGCTCTATAACCTCTAATTATGCATTAATATATGATAAAAAAAATTCAACGATTTATTACATATGAAAATTTTGATTTACTTATAAATTTCAGACAGAAGAAAATGTGAGCTATGAGTTGAAGACAAAAATCACCCAGTACTGCAAGAAACTTTTTGAGTAGTAGAAGGGCAATATGATCCTGGTGAACAGAACATTTCGGTACCACTGGCAACATCTGCCCAAATATCAGCACTTCCACACGTATGATTTGGTTGTCCAGGGGGTATTTGGTACGTATACCTGTAAAAGTTTTATTTATCAATAAATATTAATTCAGAGTATAAACAATATACGGCAAGGGAAGAGAGAATGAATTTCAAGATTATGGACTTACGGGTCACACATTCCAGTTGTCTTATTGAGTTTTGCAAGTGGACAGTAAGAGCCTAATGGGCAAGCTTCATTGACAGGAAATAAAATAAAAAAACAAATCAAGTTAATATGAACACATGTCAGTTTCAGATAATGCCACACTGCATTAGTTTCAGTTGTTTTTAGTTTGAAAAATTCCCCATTGTTTGTTCTCTCTTGATAAAAGTTTCTTTAATGTTCACCAACTGTGAATATAATATGTTTCATGTGATTTTGTACTTGCTAAAGATATAACTTAAAATTTAGTTTGAGGGTGCAGGCATATATTGATGTCAAACTCAAAGATGATCATCATAAGGGAAACATAGATCTTCCATGTAATTAAAATTAAACAAGGAATCCATCAAAGTTCTACAAAAAAAACATTGTGGGGAAGTGACAGATATAAGCATAAGAGCAATCTTGACGTTGAACTCACTGCCACGAAATGCATGACCAAGCTCTCTAAGCTTTGGTCATTTAACGTATGGTCCATCATGGCTAGAGAACTACACCGTAAATATGTTGGTAAAATTTTGATTGCTCTCTAGATTAATATATATACATACATTATATCTATATGCATAAACATACCTCTTCATGGCTTTGTTACTTCGACTCTTCACTTGAAGTGCCTGTATCTGACACCTTATCTGACTCTTCAATCATCTCGCATGACACTTCATTTTAAACTAAAATTTACATTTAAGTTATTCCCTTGTTAGATACGGTGTCCTACTGACCTTTTTAGAAGAGTCTAAGTAACAGAGATCATAAGTATCTTTTCAAGGGAAGGTGGAACCTAGTAACTCAGCCATGACTTGTAGGATTAGTTTAGTTAGCGCCATCAAAGGTCTGGTAGATCTGGACTCTAGAGTTCGAGTCACCACAAGGGGAGTATGACAATGCGTAGATTCTTTTTTAAAAGAAAAAAAAAAAGGAAACTAATCCCATACATCAGTGTCTGCATTTCATTATCCTTGAAGCACATCCAAGTAAAATATTCGCTCCATTGTGAACCTTTGACGTCACTACTCTTAAAAACCATTTTCCTTCAATAGTTCCCTAATCTATTTTCAATTCTTATTGTAGCTATCATAATTATGTTTTCACTTGTAAAACCACAACGGCTAATGTGGTTAGTCATAAAATATAAAATACCTCAACGATAAGAATTCACTTTAAGTCATATCTAGTTTGAAAAAAAAATGGTTTCAATACTTGTACCGCTGAATTACACTGACCGTGAAAGCAAAATTAACCAGTTTGAGATAGGTAATAATGGAATTTTGTCATTTACTTACGTATCATGCAAGTGATTCCGTGAGGGCAGAAGAATCCCTCACAACAAGGCTGACAGTCACGAGTCCTAGAGGGAAAATCCTTAGAATTCTTGAGGTCGACCTTCTGGTTTTGATCAGCACTACAACCCCATCCTGGTTCACATCCGGAAGCCCACGAGGTCAGATTGCAGTTTTTGTTTGGTTTTAGGTAACTGGTACTTGCTGTCCCCTTTTCGAAGAAACTGGTGAAGTAGAATCTTATTTCAGCTGCCGTACATAGACGCTGTGTGAGATCTCCTGTATATAATGTCGCACATATACTGTCAGGACCGGCATCCATTAAAAAAACTAAAATATTAACTTTCAGCACTTGTTCCTAATGTTTATACTCCTTATGTTTTATCTTATCATCCCATGATTTATCATCCAGCTAAGGTTTTATATGAGCAAACAAATTAGTCAGAAGACCATAATGGGTGTACAGTAAAAGGTTTCGGGTACAAAATGAGTCACTGATCCTTCTTTTGAACTCTAATTCATAAAGAGGAACAGTTGTACTACTTTTATCTGTTATTGAGCATAGAACATTGATTATTCAAACTTTAAACAAGTGTAGAGACTGTCATTGCGAATTTGGTAGATATTGTTAGAACAGCGAAAATACATATTCAATAGTATAAACTTCATCTTACTACCTTTTGTCTGCTTAATACACTTTGTCAAGAAATCCAAATTTCCTGTGAAATTGAATGCCCCATTCCAATCAGCATTTCTACAGAAAATTAGCAGATTTCGCAGTTAAAAGATCATCAAATGCCGCAATAAGTTACCAACTATAGCAAAAATAGTATAGCACGCACAGATTCTTTATACAGAAACCAAGGCGATCTTGAATATCAGGGCCGAGAATTACAGTGAGATTTGAAAGTCGGCTATAAATAAGCTGTGTAATGACCGGAAGCAGCGCCGAGTTACCAGTCTCACTGTAATCATCCCCTTCGACGCACTGATTGCAGGGCAACAAACTCAAAACAATAATGATAAACAACAGAATATGTGGAAGCCAAGAGAGATTAATCCTCATCTTAACTACGGCAATCTCACCGACTCGCGATTTATAGGGAAACCACCCAAGCATGCGAATGCGCATGATAAATTTTAATCATGTGCATTCAAAAGTACCAATCCCTTGAAAAATCAATCCGGAGCTATGGGTTGAGCAATGATAGCTCGAAAATGGTGAAATTGGAAGTGCAAAAAAAACAATGGAGGTAAGGGGAGGAGAATTGGAGGGCAGCTGACAAAATGGGGAAAATTGTTGGGGTGAGAAGAGGGTCCTGGTTTTGGGAAGAAGAAATGGCGGGGAGCAACGGGAGGCTAAATTGCAGGCCATTGTTTTGCGATTTCTTCTGAATGTCTTCCGTTTACCAATATTTTCAACTCTTCGTCTACCATGCATTTCAGCCCTTCAAATCTTAAATGGCTACTATTTTGTTAACCTTCGATAAAGAAGAAGACGATTTTGTATTTATAGTGCAAATTAAAATTTTAATTAGGTGATTACTCGGGCGGTTCATCTTAATCGTCACTAGGTAAACAAACTATTTATTTGCTAAAATGTTATTAAAACATTTTTCTGAATAAATACTAAAATTTTAATTAAATTATTAATACGACTACTTCTAAATTACTTACGAATAATATTTAATATTAAATTTAAAGATTATTTTCATATAACATTCATAAATTAATTAGACATAAAATCATTCGCATTAACATTCACATCTCACTAAAACATATTTATAAGAGTAGAACCAAATTATTAAATATAGATTTATATCAATATACTATATTTAAATTTGGATCAAATTTATCATCTAATAAACCCTTAACCAAATTTAAAATGTACTTATTTTTTATTTTATTGTATTTATTTTTGTAATCATGTGTCACATCTATAGTTATTATTATCATACTAAACTACATCATGTTTCAAATATAATTATCAATATTATCTTTAGTTGGAATGTAAGTATAATTATATTTAACATATATTATACGTCATTTATATTATTTTACATTAATGTATTGTCATCTCATACTACCAAACGAATTCATATATCAATTCAAATCATAACCGCATTTGAAATATACAAGACTGAACAAATATACTGAATTGATTATTGTAAATATATAATTACCATCTGAATCCATTTTCATACATTAGAAAAATAATAATGATCTAATCGTGAAGATTTAATTGTCTCTTGATAAATTTATGGATAAATTAGAGAGGATTTGATAATTTAATTATCATGCCTGAAAATTTATTTGTCGTTAGATGTCTTCTTCTCTAGATTATAAAAATATGGACGATCGATTGTCATAAATAATAATATAATCACTTATATATAATTTCTGACATCGTCAAGATAAGTCGAAACTGTTTCCATTAAAACAGACTTTAAAATTATACAAGATTATGCCGAAATATATATATTATATGCAAAGTTTATACATAAATGTCATTTCATGACACTAAAATTTTGAAGAAGAGCATTATATATGAACAATTTTTTCCATGATTATTGGGTCATTTCATAGAAGTGCTTCATTAAAAAAAAATCATTTACAAGAGAAATATGTTATTTTACAATTGAATTGGTAACTATAATATTATTTGTTTGTAAAATTATTGACCAAATCATCGTACAGTAAAAAGAGTCGTACATTGAAAAAGCAATGCCTTGTAAGACACGCATATACTTTGGAAGACACGTTTTTATTCCTAATACTTTGTCTCTTTCGGACCACATTTATTATAGGACTTGCTAATAATTCACACGGTCTTGTATCTCAGATTACCCCTACTGTTCTCAAACTAATTTATTTCTTGCTGTTGTCTTAGCAACTAAGCCTTCTCCCGAAGACTCCGTATGCTCGTATTTCTCCAGCTACGTTTCTGATTGGAGGTCATTGGGTTTATAGACATTCTTCTTATGTCCTCGACCTAGGATTGGGTTGTCTTCTTAGTCCTATTAGGAGCCAATTTTGGGCATAATTTTTTGCACAGGTGAATTCACATTTATTGTTGTTATCACGTTTTCGAGCTTTTAGTTGGAGAGTGTTAGGCTTTTAGTAGAGACGATTATTTAAGTTATTTCACATGGTATCGGAGGAAGTTCTGCAATTTTACCCAATTTGTGTTTTCTTAAATCTTGTATGCATTCCTGCTCTTATATATGCCCTGTTTCACATTTTTGTGTTCTTTGTTCTAAAGAGGTTTGGTTTTCTTGTCCCTTTTGAATTTATGATGTTTCTCATGTCAGAATGTTGGCTTTTCTAGAAGTTTCCATGTTATGTTATATTTGGCATTTGTGTAACCTCATATGCTTAGACTTAAATTTTTATCTTGCATTAGGTTGCTTCTTCAAAAAAAATGAAATATGAATTTGATGATTCTATCAAGAATTGCTGCTCTGTGACTTTATAATTGTCTGAACAGGAAACACTTCATTTTTCGTGTTTTTTATATAATTAAAGGTTTTCACTTCATCTCTGCTGTTGTCTTAAAGGGCTCACTAATCATTCTGAAGCTTTCTCTTGTCTTTGTTTGCAGGGAGCCTATCGGTTTTTTAGTTTGTTGTGACTTGGGGAGTGATGACGTGTTTCTCATTTGCCAATATATTTAAGAAAAATGAAACAAAGAGCACACAGTCGACTTCAATTAACAATGCTGAAGGTGGGATGAGGAGATCTGGTGCTCAAAGTTCTCAGATTGTCTCAAGCGCTAGTACCGAATCCTTAGAGAGGTCCTTAGTTCATAGAAGTGCCAGCAACCTCAGGGTCTTCACATTTTCCGAGCTAAAATTAGCCACAAATAATTTTAACAGCTCTGTCATGATTGGAGAGGGTGGATTTGGGTGTGTTTATAAAGGATGGATCAAGAGTGCAGAAGATGGATATGAAAAAGCTGAAGCAGCAGTAAAAAAGCTTGGCAAAAGGGGGTTTCAGGTAATATTTCTTTCACATCATACCAATTTTTGTAGTACTTAATAGTTCCCCTTATTACATTGTCAAGGGTTATTGCTTTCTGACTGCCTTTGAGTATCACGACCAATAGCACGTGTATAGTGTAAAATGTCATATGGGATAGCTCAAATCTGTATGCTCGTTGCTTCAGAATTTTCAATGTGGTCTTAGTCAACTCGGATGTTACAAAGTCATCCCACACTTTCACAAGCATACGAAGAACTATCATATTCGTGATCTTTGAGATACTATATATTTACAAGTTCACTATTATTTCGATATGTTAGAAGCATATTGGTGAATTCTCCTGAACTTAGCTCTCGGGGTATTATGATCAAAGCAAGAGACAGAGACGCCAATTTAAGTAACTATAGATTTATACCAAAAGTTTGATATTATGCTAGTCTGTCACTATAAGATTTTAATGGGGTGTCTGTTCATTCAAGGGATCTACATTACATACAGGTATGTGTAGTGCAGAAACATCCAGTTGCTCACTAAAATTGACACAAAAGCCACGTCGAACTATAGTATTTTGTCAGAATTTTGACAATCGCGATGAGAGAATTCTTGGAGGCTTACAGTTATATCATATACCTACTTGACTTTATGATGTACCATTTTCTTGGAATCATGCACGAATTTGTTTTACTCCTGCAGCTGATCCTATTCATGCCTATTATCCAAAGTTGTTTGACAATTATCTATGAGTAGGTTTTGCTCTTTCTGTTTCGCAATGCATATTTTCATCTATTCTTATGGAACTAACCTTTTGCTGGCAGGGATACAAGCAATGGGTGACAGAAGTGAACGTTCTTGGGGTGGTTGAGCATCCAAATCTCGTCAAGCTGATTGGTTACTGTGCCGAGGATGGTGAAAGGGGAATTCAGCGGCTTCTGGTATATGAATACATGCCTAATGGAAGCGTTGAAGACCA
>JAYMTC010000744.1:0-10800 GCA_036897605.1 Melianthus villosus
TGAATTGTGGCAGAGCAGTCAATAACTAAATGGTCTCAGATAATTGATCAAATGGAGGATCAAGTGGCTGCAGTATTTGAAGATGAGAGGTTTGGAACTGCTTTTAATTGTTGAACTTAAATATATATTTACTTCTTTATACTGGTACTAGTATGATAGCTTCTCAATTTCTTTAGGGAAGAAAGAGCCCTGAGAAAAGCTGAAATGGAAGCAACAAAGGTATTTGACTCTATTTCCTCGTAATGTTTCAACGAAACAATAACACTTCTTTTGTGGATTTCTGATTACATATACAATCCTGCCGGTTGTATAATTTCTAGGGCACCCATGACATTGTCTTAGTAAGTGTTACAAATTCATCTCTTCAACCTATACAATTGGTATATTGGGGTCTATGTAATCTATACATATACAGGAGTAAAGGTGTAAACTTTGAAATTTTACATATAAAAAGTTATTATTCACCACACTCGAAAAAAAAATGTAAGTATTCACCATTTTCTTCTCTCTCATATTTTTCACTATTTTCCAATCCACATATTTTCACCTTTTCAATTCTATCTCTAACTTTTTCAACATTATTTATCATCTTCCAAACATATTTTTCTTTAGCTCCTTTCAACACATTTTTTTCAATATAAAATCTAATCCTTCATCAATCTCAAATTAAATTAAAAAAAAAGTATCTTTTTTATATTTTATATAATTTTAAAATCAATTAAATATTTCATATATTTTCGTTAAAATCTAAAACCCTCTCAATATAAATAAGTAAATATAAATAATTTATTAAATAATTTTGAAGTACAATAATTCATATATTATGAAATTAATATGATCAATCCATTCAAGATCTAATTAACTAAAATTCAAATAAATTAGTTAATGTAATTTTTTTAAAGATTTAAAACCTAATTAAAATATTTCACATGCATTCGAAACTAAAATCTCAAAATTTTCCGTCTACAGTCAATCAACTTAAATTCAATGGGTTAAATCGGATAGGATGTACTTTTTGCAACTGGGACATGAAGTCCTTAAGCTTAATTTGTCTTAGGTTGCTAAACATAGCTGACGAGAGGTCTAACCGTAAGAATGATTGTTAATTTTAAGGGTATTTTGGAAAATCACTTTTATTTTTAGAATAATGGTACCAGAAATCCTTCTTTACTTTTGACATCATGTTTTCCTAAATTTTACAAATTATTTAAAATAAAATATTTTGAGTTATAGCACGTGCGCATAGCCCAGGTTGATGGTTTGCAGTACAACTTCATGTAGCTTCTCTGTCTACAGGCAGAAAATCTAATTACACACAAGGATGAAATCTTTTCCCGCCCTAAGAGAACATGGTTTTCAACAGAGAAGGATAAGTTGCTTGTGGCAAAGGCAGCTAAGGTAGTTCTTTCATGGTATCACCGTTGCTTACTTTTATTTGCCTATTTTGTTCAAGGGAAATGTCACTAAGTTCCATTGGTGCACTAGACATGTAGTCATACTTAGAAGTTTTTGCATTGGAACTTGTACTTTTGTATCTAAAAGTGATTGGACATCTGTTAACCAATCCTTTATATAACACCTCTAGTTCTGGTTGGTCATGCATGTTCTAAATTCCCCTTGAATGACGACTTTATGGTCTGGAGAGTGCGGCATCTAGGAGTTGTATAGCCCTAGATCGAATTGTTTTACCAAAAGATTTACCTTTTTGTTTAAGCTTTTTGTATTTCCAAGTTCAGTGATGCTTCCAAAAAAATATTTGGTGATACAATGAATGCCACATATTAGTTTTACTACAGGCTTTGTCAAAGATAGCCGTGTAATGGTGTAGTATACATATTCAAAATGGTGTTTCTTTGTTGTAATATAGCAACACCCTATATGTTTTTGTATTTGATTTAATGGAATATATCTACGCTATCTTTTGACAGGAATCCATGGTAAAGGATAAAGGTTCTGGAAATGAGGTAGTCAGTGCCCAACGTGCGGAAGATCTCAAATTGAAAGAGAAGAGAAAGCGAGAGCGTGAGGTGCTTATTACGTTATATTAGTTACTATTGTTGATTAATAATCGACCTTTTTTTTATAGTAAATTCCTTTGATGGTTGGAAACATTTGGATGGAACTTCTTAGACCTCATATACATTGCTGCTTTGTCTGTCGTACAGAAAAATTTGCCCAGGAAGCAGCGACGAAAGTTGGAAGCAGCTAGAGAGATGTTGGAAGATGCAAATGAGGAAAAATTAGAAGTACAGTTCTATACCACTATTAATTTTACTTCCTTATACTCATGATGAGTTGCAAGTATTGTCAGAATTGAAGGACTATGAACTTTGCAAGTTTTTATATGCATTTCATCTTTATATTTTGGATATAAACTTTGTCATGCATCGTTCTTTCTGGTTTTCTTACACTTCATGACGTTCGAACTTTTATTCCTGCTGACGTTCATCCTATTTTAACATGTTTTATATTCCTAGTATTTTCAGTAGGTGTGTATGTTCATATGAGCACGTGACTTTAGGTTGTCACAAATTACTAATTTCTCGAGTGTTTTAAAAAAATTAAAATGCTGTATATATCTTTGCTAAAAATTGTTCTGTGGTGCTTAATGCATGGGAACTGCAGGGTAATGGGAAAAATAATAAAGAGACGAATGGAATGACACTTGTTGACCTGGGTTATCGGCGAGGAAAGGCAGCAAAGGCTGCAAAGAAGGCACTAGATGATGGGAAGATAGTGAAGATGACAAGGAAGCCAAAAAGTTCTTCCCGAAGAACTCAATCAAGGACAGACGAAATGCAAGAGCTGTTCCAGAGTGACATGAGTGAGAAAAAGCAAAAGAAAAGCGGTGGTGGTGGAATAGGAAAGAAGTCCAAGAATTCATTCAAGAGCAAGTCACGGTATGTATCGTCGTATAATTCTTCTAAGCTTTTCTTGATTTTCTGTCTCAAGGCACACCTTTTACTGTTATTGATGGTCATCTTCTTTAGTCAAGATTTTTGAATTTAGGTTAGGAGGGTTGACATTGAAAATTAGGTCTAACTATAGTGAAGTCATTGCATAAAATTATAACGGTCAATTACGAGAAAGAATCCAAATTTTTTGTTTCCAGCAATAAGTTGTGTTTTTGTTGAACTACCCATTGAGCTAAATGTTTTAGCTGATAACGTTATTTAACACTCCCTCACACTAAAGCTTTTGTAGAAACTACGTAGTTTCAAGAGTTTGGTTCTATCAATATATTTCAGCGGTTTCTTTCTCCTTCCTGAGGACTTTTCTGATGTGAGAAATCAATAATGTAATAAAATAAATGAACTATAACCATGACAGATACAATAGTGAAGGAAAATATATTTAGAAAAAATATGTTGGAGATCAAAGAGAAGAAACTTGTTTTCAAATATTTTATTCAGCTTTTTTTACAAATGACCAACATGTCCTATTTATAGGACTACATAGAAACTTCAATAATATGTATTAAATTAAAAAATAATTTAATGCATATTCTAGAGAAATCCAAAATTCTAAAACTTTCATGCACATTCTAGAGTCTTCTTACAATTCAAGACTTTCAAGCACTTTCTAGAAAATTCCCAAAAGTTTAACTTATTATTTCTAACAGATGTCTCTAATGCATTTCTCCAGGGTGATTTGGATGAAGTTGTTTATATGACAGTTCCTCAAGGCTTTGGCAATCAGGGAGACAAGGTATGTAGATTACTGAAATCTTTGTATGGTTTAAAACAGGCTTCAAGACAATGGAATGCCAAATTCACCATTGTCATGTTAGAAGCATGATATTTTCAATCAAAATAGGATTATTCTTTGTTCACAAAGACTGACAAAGGAAGAATGATGGCCTTATTAATATATGTTGATGATATAGTCATCACTGGAGACAATAACAAAGGTATTGCTGAGTTAAAATTGTTTCTGAAAAATAAGTTTCATATGAAAGATTTGGAAGACTTGAGGTTTTTTATTGGGATTGAGATCATGAGATAAAAGGAAGGGAATTTATATGAATTAGAGAAGTCTATCATGTGTCGTGGAGCACGTGGGTGACCTCGCGATCTCACCATTAAAGACAATATACTTTGGAATTAATTAGTGATGCATGGATACTGGGTTCTAAACCAGTTGCAGTGCTGATAAAACAACATGCTAAACTTATTAACAAAGAATTTGATGAAGGATACAATCAATTAAAGAATGATTCAAGTATACCTGATCCTACAAAGTACAAAATGTTAGTATGAAGATTGATATATCTAAGCATAATAAGGTTTGATATTAATTATGTAGTGCAAGTACTTACTCAATTCATGCACTGGCCCAAGAAATCTCACTTGAATGCAACATATAGAGTAATCAAATACTTGAAGAGCAGTCCTGACAGGAGAATCTTGCTATCATCTGATAGTAAATCAAGTCTGAAAGGTTAATGTGATGTTGATTGGGCATCTTGTCCCATGTCAAGAAAGTCTCTCACTGGTTTTTGCATATTCCTATGTGATTCTTTGATCTCATAAAAAAAACTAAGAAACAAAGTACTATTTCTCGAAACTTTACAGAAGTTGAGTATAGAGCTATGACTATCACAACATGTGAGATAGTTTGGATCATTGGATTACTCAAGGATCTTGGTGTGCAAGTTGGGCCAGCAGTACTACATTGTGACAGTAAATCAGCAATTCATATTGAGAGGACAAAACACATAGAAATAGATTGTCATGTGGTAAGAGAACAACTTTTAAAGGGGATCATCAAAACTGAGTATGTCTCTACTCATAATCAACCTGTTGATTTACTAACAAAAGGTTTGGGAAAAAGTCAGCATGAGTTTCTATTATCCAAGTTTGGGGTTGTTGATTTGTATTCCTCCCAAACTTGAGGGAGGCTGTTGAAATAAGTTGAATCTCATGCTTGAATATTGCTGCAATGAGGAAGTTGTACTGCTACAGTCAAAATTGCAGCATCCATATAGCACCTGCATAGTTTGGCCATGTAAATCTCTCTACCACGTAAAGTGTGATAGTTTGTTAGTATGTTAGTTAGTTAGTTAACCATAGTTGTCTTGTAACTATGGTTAAGTTCTTGTTTTGATAACAGTATAAATTCCCTGTAATGCACTGAAGTTTATTTCTTTTAAAGAGTTTTTTAACATCCTGACCTTACATATGATATCGCTATTGAGTCTCTTTCACATTAAAAACTAGGTTGAGATATAAAGTTTTCTTTCGTACTTCTAATTTGTCCCTTCCAAAATCGATTAGGATTACCCATAAATATTGATTATTACGGGTAATCCTTGATGTTAGATAGGTGCAGAAAGTTGAATTCAATATCACTTGACTTGCGTTTTGGCATAAGAATGATCAAATTGTGAACTATGGATGCCTTAAAAATTACACGCACTCTGATTGAATCATAACGATTCAAAATGGGAGTAGGTTTGAAAAAAGATATTAGAATGTCTAAGATTGAGCTAGAGAGTCTCTTAACAAAAATAGAAAGTGTTCGATTAAAACATGAAAATATGACTGAATTGGTTCAAAATAAATGGGATTCAAAAGGCCAACCCATTTAAGGAAAAATTTTGTAAATTAAGTATTGTGAGAAGTGAAGGAAAATATATGAGAAGTGTTTGGTTAAGGTTTTGTTGGTTTGATCCTAAGTACATTTTGATGCTTCAAAGTAGTCTTGGACATTGGATGTTTGATTGGATACTAAAAGTTAGAATCCAACATCAGTTAATATATTTGTGCTGTAAAAATTGAAAATACCCTATAATATCTAACGTTTTTGTTGGACGGTAACGATAAATTTTTTACTAGAATATCAAATTTTCAGCGTTTTAAGTTCAAAATTAAGTATATATAATTTATAAGAATATCGTACGTTTAAAGACGGTTTATGTATTAAAATAATTGTCAAAGATTCTTGAAAATTTAAATTAATTGTCATTTTCTAATTAAAACTTAAAATATTTTGAAAATATATACAAATTTACAACTTAATGCAATCAGTTTACAAATTAAATATATTTATTAAGTTCAAAATATTTATACTTAGTTTTATTAAAACTTAAAAAACTATAACAAATTCAAAAAATAGTATTTCTTTCTGTGCTTTCGGCAAAGCGGATATAAGAAGTATTTGTTCATACCTCCGTTTGTCGTGATAGTGGCCTAACTATTGAACCAACTTCTATAAAAATAAAAATAAAAAATTTAAATTAGTATGTCATGAACAAATAAATCAACTTATTAGTTTGATGTGTTTAGATTTTGAACATGTGGAGGGAGTTCAGAAATAGTATTTTTTTTAAAATTAAAACTTTAATATGAAATACTCTCCCAAAAAATTATAATATGAAATTGAGAGAATAGTAAATAAAAAAAGTGGGAGCGGATCCGGTTTGAGCGGATGAAGAGCAGGATCCGAAAGAGACGGGAGAGCAAGCAAGGTTGAGTGGTGTATCCTCCGAGATCTCTTCTCGTTCCTTGCCATTTTCAAACTCCATTCTCCCTTCACGTTACATATTCCTTCTTCTTTTCTCTTCTCTTCAAGTTTAAGCATACGGGTCTATTCTTACTTGCAGATCCAATTCACTTACAGGCACGTCTCTTCTGTTCTCTTTCATTCGTTGCTTTGCTCTCCCAATAAATTACCGTATTTGGATTGGAATTGGATTTAATTTAACTGCTGTACAACATTTTCAGGCTCATTGTTAAACATTTGTATTTGGTTATCAGGTAGTAGTTTGGGTTAATTTAATCAGTTATTGTTTCATTCCAATTGCTATAAATGAAAGAATCTGCAGTGTAATATGGATTCAGTAACTGATTAAAAAAATCAGTCTCTCTCAATCTCTTTGATTTCTGGAGCCATCTCAAGCTCTAATTGGGACTTATCTTGATAGGTCATTTTTCACTCATTTGGTTCTAGAGTCTGATACTTGAAATGTAATGGGTTCATGTTCCTGTTTTTTTTCTTCTTCCGAATTTTAATTTGATACCAACCTGATGGATTGTTTGTGTATCTATGTTGTTTGATTATTGTGCATCAAAGGAGGAATTAGCAGTCTTGACTGTTTCGGTCTTGGAGAAAAGCCGTTTTATTGCGGGTGCATGGTAGATGTTTGTTAATTTGACTAACTTGAGCAATTCCATCTAATGGTGTGCTTGTTTTATTGTTGAGGAGTTCAAAGGGTTTCTCTTTAGAGTTCTCACTGCTATTCTTTTGGACTAGTGGCTACTTGAAATTCCATAAACCCGAACTTGATTTCTGGTGTCATTTGTTAAGCTGTTAGTTTTGATTTTTGGAATTTATCAATTTTATAATGCTTAAACTCATAAATGTACTAGGGAAACTGGGTCTATTTTTAATTCATTTAGTAACAAAGGAATGAAAATTTTATATTAGGTAAGTTATATACTTGAGCTTGGATTATTTGTGTCTAAGTCATATTTCCTGTAGTTGATGAATTTCCTATGTATCCATTGTAATGTTTAAATTTTTTATTTTTCTCTCAATCTTCAGGTCGCCAATTGCTTGGGTGATGCATAATTCTTCACCTTCGATACTTTTGCTTTGTTATTGAGTTCAAATGGCTGCAGTTCCCATTTGCTTTTCACTCTTGCAAGTTCCGAGGTCCAGAATCCAAGCCTTTAACCATATTTTGAAGGGCAGTTTCCACGCTTTGGGTAGGTCTACTGGATATAGCTCTCGGTTTAAAATTCTTGTTTCTCAGACCCGTGGGCCTGAAGGAGGATACAGTAGGAGATGGATTAGAAGGCCTATAAGTACAAAAACTGAGGTAGAAAACAAAACCTCACAGAGTGATATCAGATATAAAATGTTAGATAAAACAGTTTCAAGAAGTATTATTGCAAATATAAATGATACAGACATGAGTGGGTTTCAAAATACTCAGTACTGTGATATTCAACAACTCATAGCAGAGAAGAAAGACTTGTCCAACCTTGTAACAGTTATTGTTTTTGATCTCGAGACTACTGGGTTTCTTAGAGAGGGTGAGAGGATCATTGAGATTGCATTGCAAGATCTTACAGGGGGTGAGAACAGCACCTTTCAAACACTGATAAATCCTGGACGCATTGTCTCCAATGCTCACATCCATGGCATTACAACAGAAATGGTCACAGGACCTAATATTCCAAGGTAAGCTATTTTTATGTTGCTTATTGGTATACTGTCCTCAAATTAAATTGTCATAATGCACGACAAACCTCCTTTGTGATGTGGTTTAGAATTCTTGGACTTTCTAGTGTTGTTTAACTTGTTCTTAAAGCTTCAGCATTTCCGTTGGTTAGTTCAATGGTTGAGAGACTAAACTATGGAGACCATCTTACAACCTCTATGCAGTTATAAGTTTCAATTATCATCCAGTTAATCCCAGGTCCTTGAATGTATATTTTTTTCCCCCAAATTCTCACTAACAAAAGACACTTCAGTTCATCATCTGTTTTTTCCAAAGAATAGACTTATGAATATTTTTTTTAATGTTTATAACTTTATTTCTAGGAGTCTGCTCAATATGTTGTTTTTAAAACAATTGATCACGCAATTGTATAATCAGTTGTATATAGGGAAGTTTATAGAAAAGCAGTTATGATAAAAAATAATGAGCTTAAGAGTATGATATGGAGTTCCTGCAAGATGAAACCATTGATTCGTCTTTTGGCTTATACACTTGTCAAGTTCACAGAATATAAACTCAATCCATTGATGCTTGATATTATGTATCCAAGATGAAACAATTGATTCATCTTTTGGGTTTGCGAGGCATTCGGTCATGGAGTTTTCTCTTTTTGGCTGGGTTTTGTAAGGCGCCTTTGTACTTCTCGTTATCATTCAATAAAACTGTGACTTACAAAAAAAATTCCATTGATTCTTGATATTATATGTATCCAAAATTCCAGTAATTTTTTCTGTTGTGGATTAAAGGGTCTTGTCTATACATTTGAAACATATGGAATTACTAGCTACTCTTATTCATTAATTTCTTGTGTGCTATTTATTTTACATTTTGTTTCGATGTTTTTGTTTACTTCCGTAGGATGGAGGAATTGATACCAATCTTACTGCAATATATCAGAAGTCGACAAAAGCCTGGGGGATATATATTATGGGTTGCCCACAATGCACGCTCTTTTGATGTGCCTTTCATGATTAAGGAATTTGCTCGTTGCTCCTATGAAGTTCCTTCAAATTGGTGGTATTTGGATACGATTCTCTTGACACGGGAATTGATGAAATCTGGGGGTTAGTTTCTCTTTTGATTAATTATTCTTGGAAGTTTCTTTGAACTAGTTCATGCATCTGATATACCTCCCACCCTTACGTAGATAAAAAAGTTTTGACCTTTATTTTGTAAACAGGACCAAACCTTCCAGCTGATAAAACCCTGCAAGCTCTCCGTAAACATTATCACATTCCATTGGTCGGTTCTGCTCACAGAGCCATGTCAGATGTCCAATCATTGGTATATGTTCTTCAGAGATTGACTTTAGACCTGAAACTGGATTTGTCTAATCTAGTTGAAAAATCATTTAAAGCTACTGATTTGCTTAACTCCAAGAAGAAGAAGAAGAATTGAAGGTAGTTTGCTGCTTCACATTTACAGAGCCACTAACTATTTATCCTCTAACTATTGAAAAGCATTGAACAGGTGCCAGTAGCTTCTATTCGCAGTTAAAATTTCTTCAGGTTGCTTTGGATACTCTATATTTGCCACCCGGAATCTAATTCAAAGAAACACTGTTGTAAATCGAATTCAACTCATTCTTATATCATTATTGGTACACCATAGATCATTGTGTGCCAGATATGCAATTCATAAATGACAAAGAAATATCTGGTGACAAATGCGTTGTAGATTTTGAGCTGTATTGATATTTGTCTTGCTTTTGAGGGGATAAACTTGGTTTGACCAATATCGGTGTTAAGAATAGTTACGTAAAAAAGACCTTGTATAGTCGCATATTTTTTTTTTATTATAATCATAACTTTTTTTTTTATCAAAATAATAACATTTTTATCACTCAAATAAGTATTTTTCTGAATTAATTAGAGGGTCTTTACGATGTCTACAATCAATTAGAAATCATTTTATTTAGTAATAATTAATTTTTACATGATAAGACTCGTAATCTATTTCGAGTCAAATAAAATGTTTTTACAATCAAATAAAATTTATTTCGAATAAATCAATATTATTTTACCATTTAGTAAGTAAAAAAAATTCTTAATTAATATTAAAAGACATTATATCTACAATCATTTAAAAATATAAATATATTAAAAGACATTAAATATACGGACAAAATTTGCAAGTGACTTCCAACTGCTGATTGTAATTTATTTATTTGCTATACCAAAATGACTATCCTCTCTGCTCATATAAGGTGATAAACCACCATCAGATCCAATTCTAGTTCTGCTGCTTCTTTGTTGGAGTTGGTCAAACCTTGGTAATGATTCTGCACCCGTTGGATCTATCTGTAGCTGCAGCAGTTGGATCTTGAGCCATTTGACCCCTGAAATGGCTTAAACTTGAAGATAACATATCCCAGTTTGGCACTGAAGACACGAGATTGCCATCTAACCTCTCAACACAGAAACTATGAGATGTCCCCATTTCTTGTGTTCTTGTGGAATGGTATGCTCTTTCCGTTCCTTGATGAACTTGAGTATTAAGAGAATCTCTACCAGCATTCGAACCTGAAATATCAAAGGTTCGACCTCCCATGCTTATTCTATTTGAGGAAAGGA
>JAYMTC010000745.1:0-10799 GCA_036897605.1 Melianthus villosus
GCCACAAGCGCTCAAAAAGAAAAAGATTGGCATGAAAAAGCTCACATAAATCATCAAGGTGGCTATGGTAGAACTTGTTTGTAAAAACAGGATCGAAATCTTCCAATACAACTCCAGAAATCAGGGAGGTCTGCAAAATAGAAAGAGGAAGCAATTACTGCATACATGACAAATGTATCAGATTTGAAAATCCCCATAAAAATGGCCTTGCAGATTAGCATTGCAGTCTGGTATCACCGTTTTAAACAATTTCTAACTGGACAATATCATAAACTTATTCCAATGCCTGGTTAGGAAACTACTGCATCTTTTCATCAGAAGCGAACATATGAAAGAATTGAATTCTACAAAATAAAGAAATAAATATGATGCTAGACACTTTAGGATAATGTCCCATTAATTAATGAACTGAAACAATTTAATTAAAATAACCATATATATGTATTAAGTAACGTAAAAATAGATATATACACTCAAACCCAACACATATCAGCAACATTCCATCAAAGGGTCGGGTGCAGGCTTAATTTGAACATTTACCATCCACCCCATGTCAGCAGGATGGGAACATTTTCCCATGGCATAATCAACAAGGACATACTCGTTATTACAAACAAGGACTTAATGCTGTCTTAATGCCTCAAATTTTATGAAATTTTCTGGACCAAAGACGTATGAGTCAATCCATAAGATTCTGGATGTCAGTACATTGGTATGCAAATAGAGCATCCTGAATGGGTAGTGGAGGTTACATTTATAGTCTTAGTAACTACCAGTGGATTATTTAAAATAAATTTACGCTTTAACATGAAGACTAAACTTTTGATGGTGAAAACGAAAGGACTTCAAGAGCACCAACAAAAACCTTTCTCAGAAATGCCATCAAGGATGATGGGGGAATCCCAGGATTTGAAGTATTTGCAGACATGATTGAAATATTTTCAGATTGCAGTGAATCTTGAGCAAGTTTCAAGGCAGCCAATGTCTCATTTGTTGCAGATAATACCTACAAGAAGAAGTATCAAAACACAGAAATCATGTCATATAAAGATCATGCATGTGTGTCTACGTTCATATAATACTGGAACTCCACAATGCCCCTTACTGCAATAACCTAAATACATTATAGAACATGCACAAATTAGTGCAATCTTAATTTCAAGCAATGAACAAATTCTCACCCCTGTGGTATGAGCAAAAAAGGTTTTAGCCCTTTGACTGAAGCTCTTCCCGACAGATCCAATTTCCACAACCTATGCAGAATCATCCAATATACAAGGATTATCATTGTTTTAATTTATAAATCACAATGAGCAAATAACACTGAAACATTTGTAAATAAGAAGAGGACAGCTCCAAATGAATCACAAGTAAACCAATATCGTTAGTTAAAGAAATGTAGATGGATCAACCTGGAAAGTACTTAAGAGTTTGTTAAGGAACTAAACAGGAAGAACGGTAGAATGAACACAAGGATATTGTAAGAGGTAATGATTCTGTATAAACAAATATCCACCATAACTAAAGAGAGAAATGAACAAAATTGTCATCTATGTGATTTAGGCCCTTCCCGACTTGGAAAATCTGTAACAGCAAAAACGATCTGTAATAAGGGATAAAACACTGGCGTACAAAATTATCTATCCAGATGCTGTTTTAGTAGGGATTAAATGCAAGAAAATTATCCCAAGAATATAGAAGAGAGAAACTTCCCATTAAATCAGAATCAATCTCAATAGAGATTCGTGCGTGTCCCAGCCAGTGAGCAAACATACTTTTTGTGGTTACATTTAAAAAACCTACCAAATACATCATAATAGGGTAAATTTTCAAGAGAAAAAGAATACCGTCTCAATTGATGTACCATTAAGGCCAAGAACAGCATTAGATTTTAGATCAAGTTCAAGCAAAAATCTCCTGCTGCCAAGGTAACCCCAGGCTTCTCCAGTGAAAACTAGAAATACAAGCTGCAATAAGGCTATGAAAGTATGAGCAACAAAAGCAATATGAAAGAAATACCTACAGCAGAGACATTACAAATAAAATAATCTCAAGGCCAAAACGCATCACCGAATAACTAATTCATTATATTATGTTAATAACCTGTCCCACATCCTAGAGTTTGTGAATTTATAGAAGTTTGTGCAAACAAGTTGTATATGAGTTGGTAACAAGCTTGAATTAATTGAGCAAGGTCATGAGTTCAGTTTCGGCCTCGCCATTGTTGGTGGCAAGTTAGGGGCATGCGAGACCAACCCCTTCCTTTTGTTCACGAAAAAAAACATATAAGTTAGTGTCAAGTTACTAGCGAACAACTTGGGAGTAAGCATTTAAGTTGCACTCCCCACCAAGACTAAATTAAGTAAAAGAAGCCCGAGAATTCCACATAAAGAACAAAATGAGAAAGTATCTACCAGAGTATATCCTAATAACAAAATACCACGCCTTTTTGCTAAAACAGATGCCCTCCCAAAACCAAAACTTGATGATACTATGACTTGGATGTAGAACCAAAAGCTCTAAGAACTAAAATCTAGGATTAACAAATTCATCAAGAAAATGGCTCTAATAAAATTAAATTATACACACACAAAGTTACTACATGAAAAACGTATAGACAAGGAATCTCAAATGTACCTGTTTACTAAGCCCATCCAAGCCATCAATATGTGAAAGTGCATCAACTGCCGCCAATAGCGAAATAAGTCCCTACAATTGTTCCAAAGTTAACATGAGATTCTGATCATGAGAACCAAAATTTCATATAGTAGGATATCATTAGCACTGAACATACAGATATCGGGGAGTCCGCACCAAGACTTTTGTCACGGAAAAACGAAGCAGAATCCATAGAGGCTACTGCAAGTATCACAGGCTTTGGCTGGTCTATGGATGAAATATTAATTGGTGGAAGCGACGACCAAACACTGCCTTCAAAATTAAGATACCCACAATTAAAATAAACACAAGAATGAGAGGGAGCTTTCCAAATTTTCCGTTTATCTTTACATACAATTCTTATATTAGGATGCACAAACCGCAGGCGCAAGATACGTTTAATTGTATAAATATAATATATTTTTTAAAGTCAATTTGCTTTGCTCCTGTAAAGATATACAACCTCCCAAACACCATAAAAACAAACGGCTAAAAGAAAGCGTTCTGCTAATCGAGTGACATGTGATTACATTCATAAGCTAGCTCACACTACATTATCACAATCTCTGCATGACAAGGCACTAGGCTAACACCATGCACCACAACTTTTTCCAGCAAAATAATAAATAACAAGAAGAAGTATTTCCTTTTGGCAGCCAAATGCATTAACTTGAAAATCAAATTTAAACACTATTTAAATCTCAGAGTGCTTCACCTATCTACTTTTGCAAAATATTAATTAATAGATTTGGATGTGCAGAAAAGGTAGAAATGGTCTCATCTCATTATATTCCTAAGAAAATGATGGTCTTTTTCCTGTCAATACTACAGTTAATCACAGTTTTACATAAGTTATAAGTGGACTGAATAACTATTTACCAAAAAAAAGATTAAGTATTCATCATATACTCAATATTCCCCTAAATAATAATCATTATTGTAATATTTATGTTATCATAAAGATCACGACTTTTCTTATTATTGTATTGTTAATGTCATTTGTAAGTATTAACATTTTTTTTTATCTTTATTGCCCTTTTTTTGTTAGGTAAAATGCATGGGTGGTCTATCTTGCTCGATCAAATTGCAATTTTGGTCCGTTTTATAAGGTGCTGCCCTTTTATCCCCATTTCCAAATGTTGCATACTTGATCTTCTGTTAATCTTGTCGTTACTTTCCTCGAGAAAAAACACTTCCATGTGATAAAAATACATTGTTATTGTTATGACTATATAAAATATATATGAAACTAAGACACTAAATAGATGTCGTTGTATAAAATAATATATATGTATATACATAATATCTTAATTTCAAAGTTGTGCAAAAATGTTCTAATATTATGTTCCAACTACTTGTGTCATTTTTTAAAAAGTGATTTTGCAAAGTTATAATGCAAATATTAAAATTTTATATTTTATTCTCTTGTCGTGTATCCAATTGTTAATAATTAGTATTAAAACTATCACACATAATATTTCTAGATTCCAATGTTTAACATATATCCTAAAGGTATATATGAACATTATTTATATTTGTAATACAATATTAACAACTAGGTATTTTCCCGCCTTGTGACCAAATAGTCACATGTTCAAGTCCCAGAAACAGCATCTTCTGAAAATCAGAAGGTAAGGCTGTGTAGGGTAAGTGAACCCTCCCCAGACCCCACAAGTGTAAGGGAGCCACAACACTGAGTTTGCCATTTTTATTTCTAATAAAACACAATTTTTAAAAAGAGAAAACGACAAAAGAAAGGCAAAGATATACCCCCTACACCATAAGCAATATTCCTTAACTGCATTAAAATAGAATGGTAAAGTGATATCCCCTATAACATAGGGGATACTTTAATGGAGTTCGTGCCCTTAAGGTATGTCACCAACATAAGTGACATTTATGTGTTGCCTTACTTTCGTATTATTTTTACAAAACCTTAACAATGTATTTATTTTAGAAAACCCTACCAAAGAGTAATAGCACAACTGAAAGAAGTGATCAAAATAACTAAAATTGCAATATTTGAAACAATGATGGCACAATCAGCAGCAAACAGTTGAAAATGATGAAAGTTGCAATTCGTCAAGTAAAAGGGACCAGCAATGCATGCATTTCGAGCTTTTTATTACTATACTCCTGATTCAAATTAGTTGTCCAAAACATCAAATTGGGTAAGATCAATGGATAACTATATAAAACTAGATGTAGTAGCTAATATATTTTCATTTAATTTTGCATCCACTCTCACATACCAAATCCAACACTGTCATCATCATTTCGTAAGAACTACCACAAAGTTTGTTGACGACAGTAATAACTATTCTTTTCCATTTTTATCTTCATTTCAATCCCTAGACCTTGTGCATTGCAAAAATGATAAACTGAGTTGACAAACAGCTTAAGGAAAGCAAGAGAACAAGGAAACTGCACCTATATCCACCTAATGGAAGGCAAGTCTGTTCCTTTAGACATGATTCTGAATCACGAGTCCCAGATTTTGTCGTCTATGAAAAGAATGTATATAAGCGGTAAGAAATTCATATAAACCTTGATACTTACTGCAGCACAAATTCTAGCCAAAGATAATATTGAAGTAAAAATATATATGAGAACTGGGATAGAGAAATGGGAGCTTATTCTCCACTCCTGTGTTCAAACCTCTCTGGAGCCAATTTCCCCCTTTCCTGATTACTGTAAGCAAAAAAGTAAAAATCTATACATACCTGCATCACGACATCAAATTCAGCCACGTCAGCCGTATATGCTTTCTTTTTCACGTTCTCGATGACGACCTGCAAAATTTGGCTCTCCCATGCAAATAAGTGAAGTGTGGCAAAAGGATAGTAGTAGAGAGAAGTAGACCAAAATAAATAAGGATAAAAGACATATTTGATCAAGAAATTGGATGTTTGCCTAGTGCAGAAAAATAATTCATGCAACTGACCGCAACCCAAACTAGCCTGGAATTAGTCTGAGGCATCTTAGAAGCTCAGTATAGAGATATAAAGATCAACAGGTATGGTTACCAAAAAATTTACCATTACCACCAAATCTATAGTAAGACAACAGTTCCTGAAGAACCTTGTTTCGGTTTCTATAATAAACACCAATACAAATACCATTAGCCCTTGCCAAAAGTACAAGGATTTTTATAACAATAACGATTACCTCTTTTAGGGTCAATGTGCTAGCATTGGAAAGTAAGAATACAGGAAAATTATATTTCTTCCACATGATGCCTGATCCCTACAAACACAAAAGAATGATGTTTTATCTTACCAAATAGAATCAGAACGATGTATGTCCTATACTTCTACTTCCATCAACAATGAGTCGATAACTTGAGGCAGTAGGTTAAAATTTTACTGTTAAATAAACAATAAATAGCATTTCACATATGTTACAAATATTTGGACTGTCAACTAACATTAATCTTAACAACTGTAATCAATAATCAACACAACAGCTCAACTCTCTAATTAATCAACTACATAATAAGTTAATTAATGTTTTAATTCCTTGTCATCTTATTACTACAATTTAATGTTATGATACCATCACAATATTTTTATAACTGACTATTACTGCAGACTAAAATTTGGATGACAAGAAGCTGACTTACAACACTTATATTTCCTCCATCCTTAATTGAATTCCTTAACTTATATCATCAAGCAACCAGTTGTTGTAAACCTGTTAGTGACGCTGCTACAGCCAATTTACTTTAACACTCGTCTCAAGCAAAGGTCCAGTTACTCTGGTACTATGTCAAGTAACTTGGTACTCTAAACACGATCAATTTGTGATGCCAACTTACTTATGCTGCAAGTTAGAAGATAACTGTAGCAACGTTGATTCAAATCATGTCAACCATTTAGCTACATTAAAACTCGAGATTCACAAATTTGGTGTTACTGTATGTCTAATATATAGGCTTGGAAATGTAATAAGAGTTGATATTATAATGCCCGATTTTTTCAAAGATAGTTTTTTCAATATTTGATGCTGCATTATTGTGGCCACTAGTAGGATATCTTTTGGATATGATATGTTCTTTTGGTGTAAGTCATGAGACTGACATTTATACTTTTGACTTGTTGGACAATAAAGGCGACCAGTAATAGACCTCACAGTTGAATTCCTGGAAAGGATTTCTTTTCAAACAAGGTGTGAATGATGCGAGATTTTAGTTAGGGCCTGTTTTGTGTCTTGAGTTAGTTTACTGTTGTTTGGACCTGAGACAGAATCGAATTTAAGAAAGATGAACTCAGTTTGTATTGTCCTTTGCAATTCACGAACATGTAGTTGGAAATCTCAACACTCACAAGTCAACATACTACAGTGAATATGTACTTAGGTACTGTACACAACAGACATCAGATAGTGCACAGGATTTCCCAACTCCAGATATGGAAGAGAGAATTGAAATCATTCGTCGAACACAAATTTATGTCCCACTTTGAGAGATAAGATTCTTTAGTTAAGCCATATATGGGTATGTTATGGTATTCGCAAGATACCATAGACAATGAATCATATTCAATCTTAAACTTCTACATCTTCCCTTTGTTTCTTTGATCCCTAACTAGCATGTCTTATTCTTACTCTAAATTCTCTATTTTTCGTTGTTTCTTTTGATTGCTTTAGGTCTTGACTTACTTTCCTGTTTTTTGGACTCGAGACAGAACGAGTTCCAGAAAGATGAACTCTGTTTGTATTTTTTTTGCAAATCACGAGCATGAAGTTGGAAGGTTTAACACTCACAATCAACATGATACGGTGAATATATACTTAGGTACTTTACACAACACACATCAAATAGAGCACAGGATTTCCCAACTCCATATATGGAAGAGATGATTAAAACCATTTGCAAACCTAGATTTATGTCCCACTTCTACAGAAAAGATTTTTTGTTAACACAAATATAGGCATGATATGGTATTTGCGAGATACCTTCGACCATTGAATCATATCAACCTTATTCTTCTAGATCTTCCCCTTGTTTCTTTTGATCCCTAACTAGCATGTCTTATTCTTACTCTAAATTCTCTATTTTCTTTTTCAATCATTCACACACGAGCTCTTTCTTAGGAATCCCATCCAGTATCATAATTGGTTTTAAAAAGAATCCCATAATTTCATTCGTGGAAATATTAGTAGGAAACTTTGGAGTTACTCTTTTAGCATTATGATAAAACGCTAAAAATCAGAACGTTACAATGTAGTTTCCATAACAAGAGTAACATACAGTGGGATTCCATTTATAGTTGCTGCTCTGATAAGGAGAAAATTCAGCTTGGGGAAACTTCTCGGCAGGAGAAAATCCTGCAGGAAAGGGAAGTGCAACAATTAGCCGCAACAAAGCAAAGTTCATTGCCCCAACTTCGATTTCAAAAAGTTATGAAATATAGATAATGTCTTGCACCTTTCAAACTATTTGGAACTTCAGTTCCTGATTCAACCAAAACCCCAGCAACATTTCTAGCAAACTTGGAATCATTTGATACTCTAAAATTGAAACAGTTATTTCATTGGCTCAGAAACTAAAATAAAATCTTCACCAAAATCACATAAAAAGCAATAATTGAATTTCTCCTTTTAGAGAATCTCTTTCCATTTTCAATTTATGAGATAAGCCCAAAGTTGGAAGTTTTTGTAGCTTAATTCAAAGTCCTCATAATGTCTCACAAAATTTGCAAAAACTTCACGTTTCTTGACAATCGCAAAAAGTTTTGGTTACCTTGTCGGTATCCGCTGAATGGCTTGCATCCCAACCCCCTTAACTAGTTATAATGTCAAATTAAAATAATGATCAAGAAGCTAAGTTCTTTTCTTTTTTTTGGTTAACTACATATGTCCTCATTCCACATTGGAGATATGAGTAATCTTGTTCGGGGTGTGGAGCTATATATTTAACCTCTATTGTCCCAACATGTGCGACTTCAGGATCGAAATCTGACCATTGGGTCAAAGTTCGTCTGGAGACCAGTTCGCTTATCACTGGACCAACACGTTGTTGGTTCAGCTAAGTTCGTTCAAACCAGACCTCAACAGATCTCTGGTTATCAAAGATGTTGAAGGATGAAATGTTTATTTAGGCATTAATAGTGAGATGAAGGTCACTTACTTTCCTTAAAGGGGAACTGTAGTCATCCAATGAATTCCGGGAATGGAATTTCGAAAAAAATTCTTTCATTGTATATAAGTTACGCATGGTGATTGTTGAGATAACATGTCAATTTAAGAATTACTTTTTATTAAGAATTCAACAATGGTGTAGCTAATGTGTCTAATATACAAGTTGACTGATCCATTTCACACTTTATGTGCCCAAGTAACAATAATTCTGAGAAACTAAACTTCTCGCTACCATACAAAGTTATTAACACATGTCTATATGTCTCGTGAAAAAATTATAAACCAACTAGGATAGGAACACAAAAAGTGAATAAACAAGAGCATTAAAAACTTCTCCACATACTTAACAAAGAAACTCTCCATTTCATCCAATGGCAACAAAACTGTAGAAGTCTGAGCCAGCTGAGTAACATTTGAGAATCTTATGATGGGAGCCACCACCTTCTCTCGCCCAGGATCTGAGGACATGCATTGGAAGGATAAATAATGCACCCAACAGTTCATAGGATATATCTTTGACTCTGTGAAATATCCTCAACATGAATTACAAACACAAAATATGCAAGCCTGTAAAATTGAAATTACTTGAACAACCAATCTCCCCTGAAAGATTGAGTAGCCGTACACAAGGGGATCCATCAAGATTAACATAAATTGAGCTCTGAAGATCAGGAACTGACTCCATCGAGTTTATCTGGCCTGGAGGTATTTATTTATTAGTTATAACAATAACATTCGCAGAGGAACTTAGCCCAAAATTAATAAACTGGGTAAGAGGCAATGTAAGCATAACCTTATGCTGGTAAAACTACATGACATTGTTCTCATTAAGAAAAACCTATGAAGCAGGGGCACGTGCATGCCTATACAGGACATGATAAAAAGTAAACTTTCAAAATAAAGATGATATGTGTAATTTATATAAGTTATTTTGTTAAAATATTATAAAGAACAATAAATAATAATCTCACTGCTATACAACAAATTCAGAGTCCATCATAGATAGAATCATTTGCAATGATTCAATTTTGGGATAGGTCGTTGCTCAATTTTGCGGCAGAAAGTCACATAATTTTTTTTAGAGTTTCAGTATCCTGCTTCAGAGGGGAGAACACATAAAAAAAATAATTGTAATCAAACATTGCATATTCATTTATGTCAGTTCTATACACAATCAACTGTGAACGTGCACCGAAATGCTTCTTTTAGGATAGTAATTTTGGTGGTCAATTAAGAGTAAAGTAAACTCACCAGCCAAAGAGAGAGGAAGCTGAAAAATGAAGAAGGAGATGAGATAGAGGAGTTTGATGGCCATGGAGTTGCAATCACAGTGGTTTGGTGAAAATAGGAAACCCTAGACCATAATTGCAGACACTGGAGCGAGCAACAACTAGCGCTTTCTCTTCGAATCTGGAAATGGAATTCAAAGTGACTCTAGGGGTTTATAGAGTAAAATAAAAGGCGTGTACAGCAGGATTCGAACCTGCGCAGAAAGCCCAAAGATAGCTGATCTGGCACGTTTACTTTTTTTTTTTTAAATAAACTATCTGCACGTGTAACTCATATATCATGTTACAGATAAAACTAACCATGTTCGCTAATTAATTATATTCAGAATATGAAATGATATAGACACGTTTATCTAGAAATATCAATCAAGCCTCTCTCTCCAAAAAAATAAAAAAATATTTGATTAGTGAACTATATATTGACTAATTGTATATATGATCCTTAAATTTATAATACAGTATAATCCTTAAACTTAACAACTACTTATTTTAACCTTTAAACTTGATCTTCAAATTAAAAAAATGACATTTATTTAACTTATCATTTATTTTTAACTTTAAATGAATAGTATAATAGAAAAAAACGAACTTTTTATATTTAAATAATCATTTAAATACAAAAAGTTCATTATTTTTTTCAATTATACTATGCATTTAAAATTAAAAATAAATAATTATATTTATAAATTTTCAAAAAATTATCTAGTGAAT
>JAYMTC010000746.1:0-10793 GCA_036897605.1 Melianthus villosus
GAGTGCGGTCGATGGCTTGTGTCCTCTAGCCAAGAGACAAATAAAATAGATTGGTCGGATGCTATATTTGTCCAGGTACGTGTGGGATTGATGCCTTTCTTCTCCATTGCTGCTAATATGATACTTTGTTTCTCGATCATTAAAGTGGCATGAATGCATTTGAGTTCTGTTGTCAAAATTACATATATGTTATGTAGGATGGTCCGTCTCAACTTTCTTCACTCATTATAATTGGGTTTATATTTTCATTCTACCCCCTCTACAGTGAAGTATTAATTTTGTATTGTAGTTCATTCTATTTAATTGCTTGGTGATTCGGAAAACTAATATAAAATTTGCAGAGCATATCTAGCCAAAGTTTTTATTTCGACGAAATGTAGTTAGCTACATGAGTCATCATTTCCAGTAACCTTATTAAAATTTAGTAAAATAAAGTTATATATGTACGAAAAGATTTCCAAAGAAGCATACACAATTTTATTAAGTTCATTTTTCAGTAAATTCAAATGATTACCTGCTTGATTTATCCTTCATCTAGCTGGGTCACGTAGTACTCTTTCTATTCACAATGTGGACATATAATCTTTGCTATTCCTCCACTCATTTATGCTTTCTGCAGTGCACTTTCTTTCTTCAAGCCTTCTTACTTCTGCGGACACCTTTCCTTTTTAAGCTTTGTACACAAATAGCACTTACTAAGTAACCCAATACGTTGTTTGTCTCATTTTCTTGTTAACTATTTCTGATCAAACAATTGCTTTACATTTTTGAATACTGGGTGGTTGTTGTAATTATGGTGTCAAGTGTTTCTCTAGTAGGATTTAAGGGAATAGTTGAATCAACCACCTTTAACCAGATACCAGAATGTCCTTTTGTTTGAAAGTGTTCAAAAAATTGAATATTCTTAATAGGATTTTGCTCCGAATTCACGCGCATTATGTTTACTTGCAGCTCTGTTCTATAATAAGAGATATGAGTATGGATGTAAGAATTGAAGCTTTTGAAGCGATTGGGAGAATTGGAATAATTTCTAAGGATATTCTGCTTCAGTCACTATCTAAGAAGGTTCTTGCAATCACTAAAGAGAAGAAGCTTCTTAGTCAGTTTGCTACAGGAAAATATGAATTATTAGCATCAACTGCAGCAGGAGCTTTTGTTCATGGGCTTGAGGATGAATATTATGAGGTAATTTGATGAATTTCCGTGTTCCATTTGAACTTCTATATCAAGTTCAGCAGACATCTATGTCCGTTATTTATCCTAAGCACGCCTTCCAAGCTTATCAATTGTTTTTCCAGTCATACTCCCCTTTCCTTCCTGTTCCCGCATGGGTGGATTAGAATCTCCTATTATAGATCGGATATTTGATGTTTCAGTGAATTAACTATCTGTTTTTTACAGTAGTTGTGAACCATACGACATGTATGCATTGTGATCTCTTTTGAAGCTCGATTACATTTATACTGGCATGCATAATGTTTATGATACTATTTGCACTTATATCTGAAGGTAAGGAAATCTGCCTGTTGTTCATTGCGCATGCTAGCTATTTTATCTGCTGAGTTTTCTGGTGACATGTTAAAATTGTTGATGGGCGTACTGAACGATGATTCCATGATTGTCCAATTACAAGCTCTGGAAACTGTGTTTCATCTAGCATCCTGTGATTGTCTAAAGTTGCAAGAAACTCATGTGCACATGGTAAGTTGCTAAGATTTCTTTTAATTGAGTTTTCCATTATGCAGAATTTACTGTTATGTTCTACACATTTGATTACACCAGTCTTTGTTATTATAGTGCCATGGTTTCTATGTCATCTTCAATTATGAAGCATACTAATTTTCTGGCATTATTTTCCATGTTTATTGTTTGATTTGCAGTTTCTTGGCATACTAATCAACAGAAGTATCTCAATAAGATTTACAGTGAGGAAAATACTTAAGTTTGTGAAGCTGCCTGATTTAAAGTTGTTTAAATTGTGCATCAATGGACTTCTGGGTAATTTGGAGACCTATCCACAGGTGTGCTCTTCCTTAATCATGGAATTTAATTACTTCTTTAACTAATAAAACATGGTTTGACAATATTTTGCTAACTTTAGATTTTGTCTTGCCACTTATTTTTATGTTAAAATAAATTATGCATTTGTTTACCCCATAAACCTCATTCCCTTATGCTGAGTTGGTTCGTTTCCAGATATTAATCCCCTGCTTCCTAATTCAAATGTTAGTTGGTCTGATTCAATTAATTTATTCCAGGATGAAGCTGATATCTTCCTTGCTTTATTTCATATTGGTCAAAGCCATGGGAACTTTGTGAGCCGCCTCATCAAGGAGGTGTTACAAGAGGTTGGTGCGGTTTTATACCACATATTAAATTTGAGTTCAACTTTTTGGGAAGATAATTTGTCGATAGAAATTACATCTGGTTACTAAATTCAAAAGTCTAATCAACTACAGGCCATAGTTCATGTATACATTGCGCATACAAATAGTTTATCTCGACTTAGTAGAAGTCTTTGGTTCTAATCACTTGATCTGGTGTCATTATATGAACTTTTGGAATCTAAATTTGTTACCTTGTTGTACTTGACCTGTAAGAATAATGGACCAGTTTGTATTGACACGTTATTTCTCCATCAATTCAGATAGAACCTGCTGGTGAAGGCAAACTGAACTTTGATTGTGCAAGAGTAGAGGCGTTGCTAGTCTTGGCAATTTCAAGTCCACTTTCACAAGAACAACGTGCCTTCAGTATCCCTCCTATAATATATTCTTATGCAGTTACAATAGTTGGGAAGATTTCACGTGCTTTGGGTATGGGCCAAAATATCGTTTTAGGGTACTTGTCCCGATGCAGTATATCTACCAAAGAGTTTGACGAGGAAGCTTTATCTTTGCCCGTCATTAATGAGGTTGGTTTGCATTATTCTGGCACTCAGATAGTGAATATCGATGGGTTGCTTTTGCGGGAAAGGGGTAACTTTCAACCTCATATATTACAGGAACAAATGGAGCTTGCTACTTCGTGTACTGAACGCCAGCATGAGTTGCATGAGGAAGTGCTGAAGTCCATGAATCTCATCCTTGAAATGGTCAAAGACACCTGGCCTTTAGTACAATCAGGATGCACTAATGAAGCATTAAGAATTTTGAGGCAAGTTGATTATTTTTCACTGTTCTGTTTTCTCGGAGTGCAATTTATCAGAAAAAACTGTCTTTTTGTTCCATGGAATAAAGAAACAAAGCTCAAACCCTAAAGGATTCTTTGTTGTACAAATAAAATTTAGCACGTTGTTTGAAAATACCGAATTATTATTCGTAGAGGAATTTTCAACTGAGGAAACCTTGAAAACCTTTTCAAGATGCAATGGTACATTACCTAGTTCATGGATCAAACTGTCACTCTAATGGGAAATATCTGCTTTATGCAGGGGTTGCAAGG
Organism: Melianthus villosus; assembly: GCA_036897605.1. Taxonomy (NCBI): domain Eukaryota; kingdom Viridiplantae; phylum Streptophyta; class Magnoliopsida; order Geraniales; family Francoaceae; genus Melianthus; species Melianthus villosus. The sequence continues at coordinate 3,445 of JAYMTC010000746.1, forward strand.
AAGGTTTAGTGATATTTAGCATTGGCGCACCTACATCTGCTGGCGTGCTAGCATTTACTTTGCAATACATCCAGGCAATGGAAGTACTCATTAAAGTGTTGGCGCACTTTCTTACTACAAGGAAGTTTCTTTCTGGGTTGGGAGATTTGGAGCTTTTATTTGGGAAACTCGAGAGGAAGCTTAGAGAGATGAGATGTCGGTTCACTGGAATATGTCAAGAAGATGACTTGCATATCCTGGAGCTAATCCTTGTTTCTTATGTACTAAGGATAGCCAGAGTTGGAATTTGTTGCCATCATGCTGCATTGAAAAAGCTAACTTCCACAGTTTCGCTCATAGATTCTGTCCTTGAACAAGGGTCTATAGAACCGTCTAATTTCTTACTTGAAGTTAAGGAATCTCTGCGTAACATGACTTCTGTTGGTGTTTCCTTCAGCCCCCAATCTTTTAAAAGGTTGCTTGGTTTCTTCTCTTTTAGGAAGTTCATGTTACGTGGAACACTTGACCACATTCGTGCAGAACTGGACGTGCCTGATAATGACTCTGAAACCCCCCTCTTTTTTATTCCAGGATTACCTGTTTCCGTACGATTCAAAATCACCTTGTATAATATCTCGAGCAAGAACAGGTTGTGGCTAAGGTTAACTATAGGAGAGAAGTTTACACAATTCGTGTTTTTGGAGTTTGGCCTATATGGAGGCTGTGATAGGTTCAGGGAGTTCATTTATAATGCACCATTTTACAGAGTCCCAAGTGCAGTTTCCTTCACAATGAGGGTTTGTATTGCCATGGAGTGTGTGTATGAAGGTGTTAATATAGCAAGAGGATATGGGGGGCCAAAGAGGCAGCTGATATATCTGTCTGAGGATAAACATGTTTATTTTTCCAGAGAGTATAGGCAAAGTTAACTATCATTTGATTCCACCACAAGACATCTGCTAGCTGAAAGCAATATAGATTTGAAAGGTCGTGTTCTCAAGTGTTGCTATGGAAATTGATTGGGGAGTTTGTCCATCTTCTTTCACTACTCGGTGGTGGACAAACTTTTCTTAAGTTTTGATTGTCAGAAATTAAATTATTTGCTCTGCCAACTCAAGGGAATCGGCCATGTGAAATTTAGGTATATACAATCTCTTGTAGGTCATTTTTTTATTTGCTTTTCTGTAGGGTTTTGACTGTATAATTCAGACCTTATTTTATTTTGAAGTAGTTACATAAATTGGCCCCTTAGCTAAGGTAATTTTCATTTTAGTCACTGATTTTTTTTTCTTTCTTTTGAATTGTTCTCAATTATTTAATTGACACAAGAAAGAGAGTTTTAAGGGTCAAGTTTGTGAAGCAACGTAGAAACTAAATCTTGCAACAAGCTATAATCACAGCACTGGAGCTGTTGCTCTGAACCAGGGTGCTGATGATAGTCCATCATTTCTGTTTGTACATCGAAGCATATGAGACGTAAGATGCTGCTGCAAGCTAGGCACCATTAATGCCAAGGTTAAAAGGTAGTGCCAACATTGCGGCTGCATTTCAAGTGTTGCTGGACATGGACATTGATGGCTGTGTTGGCTCATCTCTTTCGTGCAGGATTTTTAGTCGCGCAGTTGTGACATATGTAGAACACCAAATATGAGCATGAAGTCAGTTTTGGCTGATATCCACCAAAGTTTATGGACCAGGCAGTGAAAAACAAAGATGTAAAAGTTATTAAAAAACTCTAAATTTTTAACGCGGGGGAACAAAACGATAATGAGCCTGCATTTAGCCCAAATTAAAAATGAAACTACTGAAATTTGAATTATCCCAGCTCTATCGATTCAAAAAGTACGAGCTATAGTAAAGGAACCGCCCACGCATCATCAATTAGTTTGTATCTATAACCTTCTCTCATTAGACTATATAGTAATTGCAGAGAAGAAAGACCTTGGTCCAACAGAGTTTGAATTAATTTCTTGCCAACCTAGACTCTCATTGTAGCATTCAACCTGTCATTCACATACAATATATAACAAGACCAGGAGGAGTCAGATATAAGATAGACGAGCCCAAAAAAATCTTATTCATGACATTAACAGCATCACGCACGTACCGTATATACAAGCCCCTCGTCTTCTTTTAGCCCTCCCATAATATATATAAAGTCCTTCACAACGGCTGCAGCTGAATACCCCCTTTCCTGATTCATAGGTTCCCCGATCATCCACTTTCCGACACGTGGATCCAAAATTTCAATGCTCGGAACCATCGAACTTCCATCAAAACCACCCAAAGCATATCTACAAAGTGAATTGCCTAAATTAGTTCCCAGATGAACTGAAACGAGGTCATTATACCTAATATTCTCAAAAGACAATACATATAAAACTTTTGAAAGAAGAAATAGACGGATAGCTCTTCTTCTTAGTTCATCGCTTGATCAATATGAAGATGGGATTTTTCTAAACCAAAAAAATAAAAAAAGTTTTTAGGTTTTTATCTGTCAGCAAACCAGTAGGAACAACTTTTCAAGTACAGCTTCAAAACTTCATTCAACTTAGTGTTGAACAAAAGGTATAGTATTATAAAATAAGCTAATTGACTCTAAAAATATGCATTTTATGGACTCCAACGGGTCTTTAATAGAGACTCGTCCGGTTGATGATGGCCAAACTAATTGAGAAAAAATGGAACAACTTACAGTTTATCATTCAAAACAACCAAAGAATGAGAGGCCCTCCTTGAGTTCATGCTCGCAATTTTGGTCCAAGAATGTTCTCGGGGATCAAATCTTTCAGCAGACCTGTGAGCAGTGTAATTTCAGCTAACCATTTGAAAAATGAGGCATCACCATTTCAAATAATCACCAGATCCCTTTTAATACTTATTTTCTGACCACATTCCCTTACTTTCTAATCATTCTTAAACACAAAAAAGAAATTTAGCCTCTTCATCATTTACGACCTCTCACATTGTTGAGTCATATCATATGTTCCAGACATTATTTTTGCTTCTATAGTTCTAGCCAGTTACCTGAACCAAATAAAAAATGAATGATCTTCTCTACTTGTCTTAAACTAAGAAACCCAAACTGATTATTCCTCTATTCAATTGGGTTATAAACCATAACCAAGAAACGTGTTCAAAAAATATGACAACATAATATTGCCAAGGGAATGGAAACGACTCCTTCACTAGATTCACTTGGATATATTGCCAGGAAAACGGAAGCGTCTTATGTTCCAGTAGATCCAAACAGGAGTTGAACTTGTGGCAGTGGAAGCGGCAAACCGTGTACATATCCACTTCTAGAACATGGGTAAAGCATGAAAACAGACTTTAGCATCACTTTACTGTGTCTATAACATGGGCCCTGCAATCATATGTGGTCTATATGATTCACTTGGATATCAAGCGTGAATAGATCATAAATGACGCAGTAAGAGTTATATCCCGCTATGAGAATTCTAACAGTGGAAGTCCCCAATTCCTTCTAAATCATTTTACTCATTCTTATGTCCAAGTAATGTATGTGTAAATAAAATGAAAATATAATTATATCATTTTTATGATATCAAGAAGGAGAATTTGAGGGATTGTTAAATTTCATCAAAATATGTGTCATTTCAAAACCCCTTAAATTTAAGCTATAATATAACAAAGTGGAATTTTAAAACCCTCCACGTGATTTATTTTATAAATGAAATAAACTAAAAAACCAAGGTAATTGATATACCCAACACAACTTACGTTAGATAGTTAATTCCATCATATCCACCAGTAGCATAGATGACACCGTTGAGTTCCACAGCAGAAAGGGAAAATCGCTGGAGAAACAAAGAACAGTCATAAATAAGTGCACACACATCATGCATCTTAAATGTATATCAAGGTACTGTAAAGATATCAATGGCATATATAGCCACATGAACCATACAAAAAATTGCCAACATATACAAAAGCATCCCCGGAAACCAGAACATTGGTCATAACTCAGGTTCTGGATGCAACAAAATAAACATTGGCTTGGACTTGCTACTTCGGTTAATACAGTTTCAAATGTACTACAGTGTTTTAAAAATAATACCCAATGCAATATAAAGTTTAAGGGTGTGTATCGCCATATACACACTCAACCTTTATATAAGGATAAGAACATCTCTTTCGGCTTGGAGTTATGAAATTTCTCATAGAGAATTTTTGCTTTATCCACTTATATTCCTACTGGACGAAGCACAATAAGGTTTTATTAGGTTTGTCTTAAGAAACTAAAACATATGGTTTACTGGATTTGTAAATAATGTATTAACATTTTAAGTAATTCCTTAAGTTCATTTGGTATGACTTAAAACCTATAACTTCATATTTATTTTACTTTATAAGAACACGTTGGATAGAAAATCATGAGTTACATCTTAAATGTCATGACTTACGCCATATCTTTTACTTTAGGGATCCAAAGACGAGGATCATTTTCACAAGTTAGAACAAATGCACCTCCTAAAACTTGATTACTTGCAACAAGTCACAAACATAGCCTAAACTTCCAAAACAGTGACACCATTGAGCACAAGAAACCAATAGTAGGAGTTGGTAGCATTAGGAACTGACATAAAATGAAATTTTTGTGTCAAATATAGAATTCAGAGGGATTGAATTCTCTTAACTACACTGGTTGTATAAAGGTAAAGCTAGAATAAGGTTACAGTATCGATCTTCTTATTGTTCAAGAACATTATATATAAACTTATACATCAACCCTCAAGCATTGAGATAGCATGCAGACAATCCTGTTTGAAGTAAAGAACATCTATAAAGTTCTAAGCTGAACCAATGCAACTAAAAAACCGAAAAAATCCTCCTTTTGTTTTACCTTTTGTAACATTGACTGTGTAGAGACCCATCGTCCGATATCTAAGTCAAGCATTTCAACATCTGAAAAACATTCGAACTCATCTGCACCACCAATTGCAAATATTTTGCCATTTAAGACAGCTCCAGCTAAGCTCCCCCTTTTTTTGTTCAAGGAAGGGCGGGCGGTCCATTCGTCATAAGCTGGGTTGTATGATTCAACTTCATAGAAAGTTGATAAAAATGTTAGTAAAAAGTTAATCAAGAAAAAAGTTCTCCAAGCAGGTGCACAAATACCTATATCGAACCAAGAGAACCCAGTTCCACCACCAAATACATAAAGTTCCCCATCCAGCTGTGCAACTGAAGCATACGACCGTATCGAGCTCATAGGTCTTAGAGATTTAGTTACATTATGAGTAGGAAAATACAAGTCCAACGCCGATAACCATGTGTTACCATCATATCCTCCCACTAGATATATGGACTCAGTAGCATCCATATGCTGCTCATCAAATGTGTCAAATTCCAATTGATTGTCGCATGCCAAAGTAGAAGCAGAGCTAGACACCAACCTCATAAAACGTTTTTTCAACAGCTGTATTTCTTTGTCTGCCTCAAACTGAAAAAACCATGGATACATGAAGTGGGCGTAGAGAAAATACAAGCTCAGAAGGGTATCCGATATCAAATCTACAGTTCATGAGTCATGACATAAGGTAATAAATTTATTTTAATAAATTTATTTGTATTCAACGCATAACACAAAACATGCTAAACGAGTTGAATGAATGGTATACTTTTATTTTCTCATCAGATCATAATTTGCAAATAAAATTTTGAACTAGGGAAATATCTTGTTGTGGTCACATCTATTCATATGTTAGACAGACGATATATAAATATTATATATACACACACATATATGATTAATCTAACTTTTTTCCCTTAATTTTCTATGGCGTTGTGTTCTCAAGTTTCAGGTTTTGATCGAAAGCTTCAGAAATTGACTGAAGCAAATTTGCACATTCATTCTCACGATGCAATAGTAAATCATGTGTTTTGTGCACATCTTTTAACCAATCCTGTAAAATCATCACTGAGTTCAATTATTATTAGTAGTAGTATTTATTACTAGGATGCCACTAAACGCTTCATTTTCAATCCCGATCTATTGATTATTGCATAATTGTATGGAAGTAAATGTAGAAGTTGGGCTACAAATCTTTGTTATGGATTCTCACAGAAGGGGTTATGTCTTTGGTCCACATACAACAGGTATCACAGGGTCAAAAAAACAAATTAATATGCATCTGAACACCCGGTAAAAAACTGAGCCTAAAATGATTAACATTAAGTAAATGATATGGTTGATAATAACAGCTGAGAGTAGGTCTAAAAACTGATAGTAGTAATCGTTACGACCCATAAGCCACGCTACATGTTGTTCCTATATATGACGCCTTCTTTTATTTCAAATCACATCGAGACTAAGGCACTCAATTAAACCATTCAATATCAAGGTGATAGCAAACATGATACAGAACCACCATCAATATAATTTTATTATCAAAAACTAGAAAAATGAAGGAAAAAAAGGATAATCAATTTTGCAGAAAGAATACCAGCTTCTGCTCCAAACAACTGCTTTTATGAGTTTGTTCTGCTTTGAACGCCTTTAGCTCTTCTATCTCTTGAATCAACTACGTAAACAATTTAAATGTAATAACAAAAATGTACCTAACTATTATACACATTATAGGAGGTAAAGAGTCATGACCACAAATGAAACCAACTACCTGGATGTGAACAGACAGATTATCAGATGGTGGAGGAGCCTCTCCATTCTTCTCTTCTAAACCCGTCCTTGCCCCTTCAGATGTTGGATCCTTCAGGTTCACATCATTCATAACAGCAGCAGAATCTTCTATACTCACAACAAAAGAATCTTTCTGTTCATGTTCAGTAACCAATTCTTTCAGTTTCATGTATATAAGGTCCTTCTCTTTTTGTTCTGTCCCCCTGGCAGCAAAATAAGCATCCATTGGCTGGTTATCTGCATCCAATGAAGCAGATTTCCTGCTTGACCTATTAGAATGCTCAGACTCAAAAGCCAATCCTTCATCTTCCTCTCTTGCATCAGGTGGGGGAATTACTTTGAACATGCTTCTCAGCATTGGTGTTATTTGTGGTACAGGAGCACTTGGAAGAGCTAATGCCGGAGATGCTAATAAGGACAACAATTTACTTGTTTGAGCGTGATCTAGCTCAAACCAGAATTTGTGATTTTTATAGTAATTGTCTGCAATAATTGGTTTAAACTGGCCTTCAGACAGTGGTTGGCACTGCCGCCGAACACAGACCTGTACCTGTAAAAAAGTAGCAAGTATCAGAATGAAAGATTGCTGAAACATTGCGGACCATGTCTCAGAATTAACCACTCACTGTAAACGCAATTATACTGCGACTGAAATATCAAAAGGCTTCGTATTTCACCTGTGCTGGATATTGCGTCCTTCGCGAAC
>JAYMTC010000747.1:0-10789 GCA_036897605.1 Melianthus villosus
TTTTACATATATATATATATATATATTTACACGCGCGCACGTCATTAGCTCAGGGTGGACATCACCTTTGAAAAATAAGATTATATTATGTTTGTCATTGTAAGTATATTTTGTTGTGACCGTAAAATTTTAATTTGTAAAATATTTGGAATTTGAATTAATTTTAATAAAAAATAGATAATACTATCATAAAATTACATTTAAATATCTAAATTTTTAGTAATTTAATTGCAGAATGTCAAATTTTAAAAAAATTACCTTTTTATGACTCATATATATATATATCAAAATCACACCTTAACAAAATTTATATTGTATTTAGTATATTTGAAGAAAATAAGTTCTTACTATATTTTAGCCACACTAAAAATTTATAGTCATGATAATGTTTGTATATATCTTTATGGTTCTGTTTATATTTTAGGGATGTATGAAAATTTGTGGTAAAAAATATAGTAAACTTTTATATATCCGTTAAAAATTTAATTTTTTAATAATCGATTAAATAATCAATTAACTATTTTGAATGTTCATTCTTATCCATAGATATGTACTATTTCTTAATTTTGTTACCTGTTCCATGTTTAATTATTCATATTTATTTTGGTTAAATTACATAATCTTATTACAATTTATTTCTAAAGTTAAAAATTATCAAATCATAATTTCATAATACCCATAAATAAAAGATATATTAGTATTTCTCTAAGTTATATTCATAAAAAAAAAAGGAAAAAAAAAGGACGAGGAATGGGAGGAGAAGTTTGACTGACGATGATAGGAATACGGTGGTGGATCGACGCCACGTGGATCTACTAGAAAATGTTCCCTCTTTATCTATCCCCTAACCACTTTCTCATGCTTTTTGTTTGCTCCCTTCTCCTCTCCTCGCTTATTGAGGAAAGAAAGAAACAAAACAAGAGAGAGAGAGAAAACACCCAAACGTAAGAGATCTTGCAATAAAACCATTTCTCCTCTTCTAGGGTTTTTGGAATTCCGAATCTGAATTCACAAACCGAAAAGCCCTTTCTTATTATCATATACAGATGTCAACTCCATTAACGGGGCTACAACACAGAGACGGAGGTGGAGGCCTCGCCATTATGACCGGCTCAGTTAACTCAATTGATCCTTCTCCGTCCAAAACTAGTGTCAAGAATTCTGCTCTCAAATCTCCTATTCTAATCTTCTTGTTCTTCCATAAAGCCATCCGGTCCGAACTCGAGCGCCTCCACCGTGCCGCCATGGCCTTCGCTACGAATCAGGACGGGGATATTAAGCCATTGCTGGAGCGGTATCACTTTTTTCGTGCTATTTATAAGCACCATTGTAATGCGGAAGATGAGGTACTGTTCGTCGATTATGAACTGAAGTGAAGACTTATTGATTCAGATTTAGATTGTTCAAACCGATTTTGACTTATTTATATATCGATTATATTCTAAAATGCGAATTATGTTGCTATGCTTTAGGTAGTTTTGTTTTTCACCAAGGAACTGGTTAGGAAATAATTAGGAGCAGTTTGGGGAAGTTTTCAGGTTGTGAAGCTCAGTTTTCTTGTTGCTTTTTAATTGCAATTTACTCATTATTTTGCTTTATGACAATTTTCTTCTTGATTATGGATGAAAGAATTTTGAGCTAAAAAATCAATGTAGTTGTAGCAAAATTTGTTTATCTGACTAGCACGTAATGAAGGGAAGGGAAGGTACAGTAGACAATGCTACTGGAATCTGTTAGCTTGTTTACTTGTTATGCTAAGTAGTTAGTTGCAGTTCTAGAACTACATCTAGCACTACACCACTCTCATTTCTCAAGTATAATATGTCAGAAGATCAAACTTCCTTCTTGTATACAAAGTGATCTTAAACTTCACACTGGATTGTCAAAATCGTTTTGTAGAATAAGGTCTCCACTTGCTGAATTGGGGTCTTCAGTCTGCACACATATTTTTGACATAGATTACCAAGTGTCTCCACCTACTTTCATAGTCTTACTGGTTATCAATTGAAATATTCCTCTTTTGGTTTAGTTATTCACTGGGTGGGGTTTGGATATGTCAGAATGCTATAGTCCCAGTCATCTGTTAAAATATATTATATCTTTCATTCCAGTTTCTTTTGTTTCTCTTCCTTTTCCTCTTAATATCACATTGTAATTGTGTTGGTTTGTGGATAGCGAGTATTACCTTCTTGAGTTAGCTAGAAGAACTATTCCTGTTATGTTCCAGTGATTCCGGTGCTCATTCCTGTTTTTGTTCCTTAGTTCTCTTATGTGTGATAACTAGTTTTTTTCCTCAATCACACGAAGCATGTAATTTTCTGTTATTTTATTTTAATCTTCTAACTTCTGTTAGTAGCAATGATTGTAATGTCATGACATGCTAAATTTTTAATTTGTAGGTAATATTTCCAGCCCTCGACATACGTGTGAAAAATGTGGCACGAACTTACTCCCTTGAACATGAGGGAGAAAGTGTTCTATTTGATCAATTGTTTGAGCTGCTAAATTCTGATATACAAAATGAAGAAAGTTGCAGGAGAGAGTTTGCCTCTCGTATTGGAGCTCTTCAAACATCAATTAGCCAGCACATGTCCAAGGAAGAGGACCAGGTATTTGTCTGTTCAATAAAATTGATTATCAACCATTTCTTAGACTTTTATCCACTTTGATGAATTTAAATTTCTTATTAAAATGGAACACTTTCTTTACATATACTTCACAAAAAAGTTGAGTTGTGCCTTGCCAATTTACATCACTATTATTTTAAATGATGCTTTGAATAGGTGTGTATTTGTTAAATAGCTAATACAGTTTGCAACTAAAATTATGACTTGGAAACTAAGTCAGATAGATAGTAAATTTAATAGAATAAAGCAGTAACAATCTTTAAAAATAACTTATAAATAGATTTTGTTCAAAAAGGAAAAAAATCTAGAAAATAAGCGGATACTTTTAGTTTTATCGAATGCATGGATCACAAATGATTATAAAAAGAAAAAGAGAGTAGCATCGGCAGCCCAACCGTAATCTCCTCCTAGCTAGTTCGGTACTAGTTACACACTTGGCTTTGATTTGGAGGTTGTTTGGTACCTCTTATTAGTCTCTTAATTTACTGGTTTACCTTTTAATTGTTGAGTGAACTCGTTTCTTGCTTGGTATTTCACCTCTTAATAAGTCTTAATGCCTCTTAATCATTAAGTGACAAAATAATGACGGGATCCTTATAACATCACCTCCTAATTACATCCCAATAGCTTTAAAAATTTGATTTTAATATTGGTGTCAGATCATCAAAACCACGCCTTTTATCAGCCTTAATTGATTCTGATGAACTCAAATGCTAATTCATTATTAAGACTAAAGATCTAATTTTACCAAATAACACCTTAATGTAATGAAGTTCAGTGTTTTAGAGATGGCCGATGAGTAGTGAACAAATTTGTAGTGGCTTGATTGCAACTTTTCCTCTTTGTACTATTACATCAAGGTTCAACTAATAATCTTTTGTAAGACATTAACAGTGCTTTGTGCTAATTTATGAAATAAAGTGTTTCCAAATGTATGTGCTTTAGTTCATGATAGCTTATAGTGAGTCACTACTTAGATCACTATCCTATACGTTTATATTCTATGTCAAAGCTTCCATGTAAAGTGTCACACTGCGCTTCACTGATATTCTGAATGGCAGCTTTTTGTAGATAAACTGAAAATAGGACTGGTCGGTTAAACCGTTAATTTTTTGTAAAATGTGGGAAGTTGAAGCTGGTTTTAAATGTCGTATTATCTGTCTTTAACAATTATAATATTTTCACCCAAGTTGCACTTTCAACTTCTTCAACCATCCAGATAGAGTGAGATATACTGAACTGCACTTGGATCTCATGAGCCAGTCTATGACTATGGCAGGTTTTCCCCTTGCTTATTGAGAAATTTTCATTTGACGAACAAGCATCGTTGGTATGGCAATTTTTGTGTAGCATTCCTGTTAATATGATGGCTGAGTTTCTTCCATGGCTTTCTTCGTCTATATCATCTGACGAACATCATGACATGCGTCGATGCTTGAGCAAGATAATCCCAAAAGAGAAGCTTCTTCAACAGGTTTTGTCTTTTTAAGGGCATTTATCATATTAAATGGTTATTATAGGATGGGAAAGAATATCTGAGTGTTATTTGTGCTGGCTGTAGGTTATTTTTTCCTGGATGGAAGGGGAAAAGAGGCTCGGCACACATAGAAGTCCCGCGGATAATCATGTTGGATGCAGTCAAGATTCTGGAGTTAACAACTTAGTGAGTGGACCAGAAAAATTGCGGCGTGCATATGAATCTTCCAAGAACATTAAAAGGAAACATTTGGAGCTGCATTGTGATCGTACTAGTTCCAGTGTGTCATGCCCTATAGATGAGATATTGCTCTGGCATAATGCTATGAAAAGAGAGTTGCACGATATAGCTGAATTGGCGAGGAAGATACAACTTGCTGGAGATTTGTCTGACTTGTCTGCATTCAACAAGAGGCTGCTATTTATTGCAGAAGTCTGCATCTTTCATAGGTTTGTTATTCACCTTTTCTTTCCACAACTATGCTGAAATATACTTTTTTTACGGTCCATTGGATTTTATGTTCCATGATCCAGAATCTCTATTTAAACTATCTCTGGATGCCAATAATCTATACCTGAACCATGCTTGCAATTATGAAATTTTTAATTGAACTTTGTTTAGTTCTGTTAAGAAGCAGATGTCATCTTGGCATTCATTTAATATTTAAAACTTGTCATATTTTATTCGTATGACAAAGTTCAGTCAATTATTTTTATCAACCATGATAAGAATAGAAGGTATACTCATACAATGAACCATGCTTTTCTATTGGCCATCTTATGTGCTTGCACGTGATGAAATGGGCTTCTCTGCAAATCTACAGCATTGCTGAGGACAAAGTTATATTCCCTGCCGTAGATGCCGAAATCTCTTTTGTTCAGGAGCATGCAGAAGAAGAAGTTCAATTTGATAAGCTTAGGTGTTCGATCGAAAGCATCCAGAGTGCTGGTGCCAACTCATCTTCGGCAGAATTTTATACAAAATTAGCCTCACAAGCTGATCAAATAATGAAGACAATAATTAATCACTTCCACAATGAAGAAGTTCAGGTTAGGTTGTTTGTGTATTTTAATGTGATTTGTTGCTGAGTATTCCTATGGTGCGACATTCCATTGCACTTTTTTTCAGCATGACTTCTTGTTCTGAATTAAAAGCATTAGCAAAATTGTACAGTTCCTTTTCGTATTTTTTCCATTGTTCTGTCTTGTTTCTATTGTAAATCTATATACTCTGTCAATCATCTTGCAGGTTCTTCCACTTGCTCGAAAGCATTTTAGTCCCAAGAAGCAGCGAGAACTTCTGTACCAAAGCTTGTGTGCGATGCCACTGAAATTGATTGAGTGCGTTTTGCCGTGGTTGGTAGGATCACTCAGTGAAGAAGAAGCAAGATCTTTTCTTTGTAATATGCATTTGGCAGGTACGACATACCTTTTACTCAATTTATTGGAAAGTGGTATTGTCTGAAGCTAGATTTATCTATATATATACTTCAATTATATGTCTCTAAATTGCATAGTTATTTCATGCAGCTCCACCAGCAGATTCTGCCCTTGTTACTCTCTTTTCTGGATGGGCATGCAAAGGTCGTTCCAAGGATGTGTGTTTATCTTCAAGTGCAATTGGTTGTTGTCCTGCTAGATTTCTGAATAAAACAGATGAAGATTTTGAGCGATCATTCTCATGCAACCCCTTATGCGAGACCAATGAAAAACCTTATGTTGGTATAATCGATGAAGCAGATGCTAATGGAAGACCAGCCAAGCGTGTAAGCTGTCAGTCATGGGAGGAGACTTGTGCTTGTCATCAAGCAAGAACTAAAAAGACTTGTACATTGTCTTCTGATGCTACATCTTGCTGTGTCCCGGGGCTAGGAGTCAATAGCAGTTACCTTGGAGCTAGTACTCTTACTATGGCCAAATCTTTGCGCTCTTTATCAATAAGCCCTTCTGCGCCTTCTCTCAATTCCAGTTTATTTAACTGGGAAACAGATGTAAGCTCTACTGACTCTAAGTGTGGAACAAGACCTATTGATAACATATTTAAATTCCACAAAGCCATATGCAAGGACTTGGAGTATCTCGATGTGGAATCTGGAAAACTTAATGATTGTAATGAGACTTCTCTTAGGCAATTCACCGGTAGGTTTCGCCTTTTATGGGGTTTATATAGAGCCCATAGTAATGCTGAGGATGATATAGTGTTTCCTGCATTAGAATCTAAGGAGACTCTTCACAATGTCAGCCATTCTTACACCCTGGATCACAAGCAGGAAGAAAAGCTGTTTGAAGATATTTCATCCTCCCTGACGGAGCTTACACATCTTCATGAATGCTTGAATAATACAAATATGATTGTAGATTCAGCCGGAAATAGTTTCCAGTCTTCTCTTGTCACTGATAACATGAAGAAGTACAATGAACTAGCGACAAAACTTCAGGGAATGTGCAAATCGATTAGAGTAACACTCGACCATCATGTTTTCAGGGAAGAACTCGAGCTTTGGCCATTGTTTGACAGGCATTTTTCTGTGGAGGAACAAGACAAAATTGTTGGTCAAATAATTGGTACAACAGGCGCTGAGGTACTTCAATCTATGTTGCCATGGGTGACTTCTGCTCTCACCTTGGAGGAGCAGAATAAAATGATGGACACATGGAAGCAGGCAACCAAAAATACCATGTTCAGTGAGTGGCTAAATGAATGGTGGGAAGGAACCCCTGCAGCAGAGACACGTGCAACAACACATGAGAGTTGCATTTCACTAGGTTTTTGCAATACTTTCTCCTCTGAAAGTTTGGATAACAATTGATTTTATATTGTTTTATTGCTATGCATATCGTGGTTTCTTTTCTTCCTAATTATGATCTATGCTTTACAAATTTGTAATGTGGTGCCAGGCACTGATGTCCATGAAAGCTTGGATCAGGGTGATAATACTTTTAAGCCTGGGTGGAAAGATATTTTCCGGATGAATCAAAGTGAACTTGAATCAGAGATAAGAAAAGTTTCTAGGGATTCTACCCTTGATCCAAGAAGAAAAGCATATCTTATTCAAAATCTTATGACAAGGTTTGTTTCTGATATAACTGTAATTGCACCCTTTGGACACACTTCTATATTACATTCCTCTCGGTCTAATAAATTTTGTGCTGTCAGTCGCTGGATAGCTGCTCAGCAGAAGTTACCTCAAGAGAGAACTGGTGAAAGTTCTAATGCAGAAGATTTACTTGGATGTTCTCCGTCATTTCGTGATGCCGAAAAGCAAGTGTTTGGATGCGAGCATTACAAGAGAAATTGTAAACTTCGCGCTGCTTGCTGTGGGAAGTTATTCACATGCAGATTCTGCCATGACAAAATCAGCGATCACTCCATGGATAGGTAAATTTTCTGCAGCCTATGTGCTTGACTGTTGCGGAACTCAATGAATTAAATGTTGCAAATAATGTGCAGGAAGGCTACAACAGAGATGATGTGTATGCGCTGTCTGAAAATTCAGCCAGTTGGACCAGTTTGTACAACATCTTCATGTGGTGGGCTTTCAGTGGCAAAGTACTTTTGCAACATCTGCAAGTTTTTTGATGATGAAAGGTTGAAGTCTTCTCCTCATTGTTATTGATCTTTAATGTTTTTTTTAAGAACTTAATAAAATTTGGCATAATAAAGTTATAGTTGAATATATTTTCATGTTTTCTGAGAGTATCTAGAAATATAGTTTATACTAACTAATTTGGTCGAAACCTCATCCTAGGATTCAGGATTGCAAGTTCTGAATGTATGCAGTTGGGAAGGCCGTAACTGAGTTGGGTAACTTATATAGATGACATGATAAATACTAAAGAAAGTATGTTAAATAGTTCAAAACATAAATACAAACTCTAGGACAAACTTAAGGCTCTCACAATTGGAGGCATGCTTCTAAACAAAGGCGTAAACTAACTGCTCAATTCTCATATTAACTACAAAATATGCATCATTAAATTTTGCTCAGGACATGGAGATGGGCTAATAGTGAACATGTGTGTATTTTTTTCTTATTGTCTTAGCTATGGGAGTAGTCTAAAAGCTATGATAAGCTTGGCATTAGGCTAATTCCTATCTCATTTCCTTTCCTTCTTTTTTTTCCCTCTGTGTTACTACAGGGATGTTTATCATTGTCCTTTCTGCAACTTATGCCGGGTTGGGAAGGGGCTTGGCATTGACTTCTTTCATTGCATGATGTGTAATTGTTGTTTGGCAATGAAGTTAGTGGATCACAAGTGCAGAGAGAAAGGTCTTGAAACCAACTGTCCAATCTGCTGTGACTTTTTGTTCACATCAAGTGCTTCGGTCAGAGCTCTTCCATGTGGGCATTTTATGCACTCAGCGTGCTTTCAGGTTTGTAATCTACTGGTTTTTTCCTTTGCCTTCAACTTTTACTCATTTCTTTTACCAACAATTTTTGCGAGATGCTTCAATGCTACTGCTCCATCTTTATCAGGCATATACTTGCAGTCATTATATTTGTCCAATATGTAGCAAATCGTTGGGAGATATGGCGGTAAGCAGAATCTTCTTTATTTTTGTAGAAGTCTATGTTGCCGAGGTTTTTCACGATTGAATAGTACCTGTGAATGCAGAACGGAATGTATATAATATTATTTTTGCCATTCAGCACAAGTACAATGCTGAAAAGGAAACGATAAAACTTGATTAGCTATATGTGAAAGATATAAGAGTCTGTTGGATAAATTTCTCAAGTTTTGACTAATACCGGTCTTTTTTCATTTTTCTTCTCGAGGATTTCTGTAAATATGAGCAATCAGTAGGCCAGGCATACTTGTCTCTGTCAAAATGAACACCATATGATAGCTATGTTCTGTTAGAGTGGATAGTTATTGTAGCTAATCATTTAATTTCTGTTTTTTTACTTATATCTAGGTTTACTTTGGCATGCTTGACGCTCTCTTGGTTTCTGAAGAGCTCCCAGCAGAATATAGGGACCGTTGTCAGGTAAACTATCCAATTAGCATTTCCTTTGAGACTCTTGTTTCCACTGTTTTTCTCACCTGAATCTGGTTTGAAATCCAGGACATACTGTGCAATGACTGTGATAAGAAGGGGTCTGCACCATTCCACTGGTTATACCACAAGTGTGGTCTCTACGGATCATACAATACAAGGGTAATTAAGCTCGATTCCACCAATTCCAACTGCTCACATTTAAGCAATGAGGGTATGTGAGCCTCCTATAGTTACTTTTGGTGTGTAAATACCTCAGTGCCACCTTCATTCATGTTTTTTGTAAATGGTTTTGACGATGGTATAGTGGTCTGTCTGATATTTTACACCCAAACTCCCACCACCACCACCCACAAAGAGATATACCTCCAAGTGGGTTATCATTCCCATAGTTTTGGCTCATGTGCTCAAGCTAGTTTGTATTTCATGCTCAAATTGGTAGTACCACATTGTGCAGAAAAATTCAAGGATATTATAGATGTTAGTTAATCAAGGATCTTGGAATTCACGTGGCTTAAATGTTTTTTAATGTTTGCTCGATTGTTATTGCTGATTTACTTTTCTTTCAAGGGCCGGCATATCTCCTTAATATCGATTTCAATTCTTTTTGTATGTACGACGGTAATGCCTTCTCATGATTAGTAAGAAACACGTTATCACGTGTCAGTACAGTTTCGCGATTGCTATATGTTTCACGTTTCAAATATTACATGAGTTTTTTGAAACTTCAATCCGTTATTTAATTTTATTTATAAAAAGTAGCAGATAGTACATGAAGCTGTAATATCAGAATAACTTTTGTAAATTTTTATAAATTTTATACTTTTATAATTTAACTGTTAAAAGAATAATCTTATAATTGTTTGAATATTAATTTGTAAATTAAATTTTGTATTACTAACTTAAACTTTTTCGGTAGTTAAAAACACGACTGATTTTAATAGTTACTATTTAAATTAATTATCTTTATTTAATAAAACTTAAATTAGACATCGGTCTAGTAAAATTATTTTTGTCGGCAAGTGCAGAGGTTTAGGTTTGAATTTTGTCGAGTTCAAGTAATTGGAGAATGTTTTTGATGTGATGGCGGACTATTCTTTTTGTAGTTGAACTTTTTTATAAAAGGTAGATTACCAAAACATCCTCTATAATTTTTCTCAAATGTTCATCTCACAATTTTATCTTTCTATTAAATGTCTTTGACGATATTTTTTTTTTAAGTTTCATCTCACCAGTTAAATTGCAGAAACGTTTAATATAATTATATTTATGAATTAATTTTATATTTGGTCATTAAATTTAAATTACATTTATAAATTTACTAGGCAATCAAATACTTTCCCGAGCCTTAATAACATTGAAATATTGTGCATTTAGTTTCTAAGTTAAAAGACGAATATTTAAGTCCTCATTAATTTTGTCTGACCTATAATTTTGCGATACTTGTGGGTCTCTAAGGGTACCCATCAAGTATTTTTTTTTTACTTATTATTTTTATAATTTTAATATTTTTACTAATAATTTTATCAGCCACGAAGTATGAGTTAATGTTATACATTCTTTGAATCTATAAATTATAAACCTCAAACTAGTACACGTTGCCATTCCTAGATTTTCAATTTGCAGATGAAGATTTCAGCAGAAGCAACCAATTTCATGTATAGTAAAATAAAATCTGTGTATCTCC
>JAYMTC010000748.1:0-10787 GCA_036897605.1 Melianthus villosus
CCTGATTGCGATAGGCCTGGTGGGAAGACTGTCAAACACAAGCTATATGGGGTTTCAATATAATGTGGAAAATGTAGTGGACCATTTGGCAACAAATGGAATCGTAGCAATCCCTGGAGAAAGAAGAACTATAGAGGATCTGGAGGGTATGAACTGGAACCTAAAACCAGCTCAACTAAGCATAGTGCGTATACCTACAAGGGTAGCAGTACACCAGAGGTTGGATCGTACGACCAGCCTAAGGTTTCAGAGGTATCATAATAACCCACAGCCTCCAAGGTATTCCGTAGACCACAACGATAGGGAATTAATGGATAACGGACAGGGAGATGAGGACGAAGAACACTTTATAGGAATCCTCACCGCAGAAGAAGAATCTCATAAGCCGATAGACATATGCAACTGCGAGACATGTCTTCAGGAAGCTAGGCGCATAGAGGAGGAACCCCTAAACCCAACAAAGAGGGGAAATAAACCTAAGAAAAATAGGCGAAGAAAAGAGGAAAGATGGTCGACATTGGGGGAAAAGATATTGCCGAAAAAACGGGTCAATATGAAATCGGGTCAATATGAAATTGTGAGACACGATGGAAAAAGGAATACTATATTTTAGATACACAAACTTACTACTGTTCTTAGGAGGCCATACTGTAAAGCTTCTATATAAAAGCTTCAATATATACGTTGAGACCACAAATAATAAGTTGGTCGCTCTACCATATGCGAGTGAGAGATGTAAGTTGGATTCAAAACAGTGGAGCACCCATGGTGGACTGACCCGATCTATAAACCATGATCCAATTTGTATATATGAATTTAACATTGAGCAGCTCACTTTCTGTGAAAAAACTCCAGTCGTATGCAATGCAATGCAATGAGCAATATAGCACCGTGATTCATGAGTAATTTTATTGTGATTCCATCCTGATCGAGAGAATTCTAGCACGAAGAAATTCGCTGCACAATATCAATTTGACGATCCTAAGGGCGGAATATGTTGAATTAAATGCTTGAATTCTAGCAGTTCCCCATCCAAATGATCTCGGTCCAGCTTATGCTGTCAAGAGAGAGATGTAAGCCACAACCACAACGAATATACAATAGCATTAACCAAGTACTGTATATGAACAATTTCCTGAAGGAAAAAAAAATGCACCAAAAGCGGCACGAAACACCAACTACAAGCATTATAATTTAATGACCTAAATCTGTTAACTGATCACAACACAGAATACAGGTTTCAGATTATTGCCACAGAAGAGCAATGAAGATGCAGACAAGGATTATGAGAAATAGCTTCCTTAGATAATTATCTTGCTGCACTTGACCTGTGTATTGCTGTCTATATCCATGTCCATGACCACCATGAAATGAATTAGAAAACCCATATGGAATTCCAGCAGCTATTCCATACGTGGTAGTATCAGAGAATCCATTCATCTGAATGTTGAACATAGATGGGAAGAAACTACCAAAAGACGCAGACAAGTTAAAGTTCCCCAGTCTTGCTGTTGCCATCGGTGCAAAACCTCCCAAACTCAAACCTCCCATAAATCCAAACCCTTGTTGAGCAAAATGATTTGGCTCTTGTGGTAGAAGTGGCGCTGTCTCGGGCCTCTGCCCTGAAGGGCGGTGAGGGATATTTATACCAGGAATCGACTTTGATCTGGGATTTGTCCAAGTTTTACCCCTGCCATACAAAGGAACCAACTTCTCCTCATCAATGAGGGCCTTACAGACTGGACATTCATGGGAAACTGAATGAATATGAAGCCATTTGTAGAGACAAGGCCAGCAAAAGAGATGGCCACATAGAGTCACAATTGGATCTTGAGCTAAGTCGAAGCAAATATTGCATTCAAAGTTACCAGCATCACTGTTGCTCGATTGATTTTGGGGAGGTCTGCTTGTTGATTCCCCAAACCCGCTCACCATCTCTGGTCCACAAAATAAACCCATTGAAGCAAAATTCATACCAAAAAATGGAGGGATGCATAAGGATGATGAAATTTTCATAGGGCAGATGTATTTGAATGAATTGATATCACAATTAGAACAAATTAACAACCAAAACTCGAAAGAAGATATAATTGAAACCATATTTACCATTAGAATTGTTTATAGAATAAAAATATGCTCTCTTGATCATTTGCACAAACAATTGGCATGCATAATCAATAACTCGATTTATATTAATCACAAAATATAAAACCATGTTCAACGACTCAAATCTCGTTAAATCAAAACCAATGAATGAAACAAAATCACTAATCCTTCATCGATTGAAAAAGTAAACAAAAGAAAAACAAAACAAAATAAAATAAAATTATTGGAACCAATTACAGACATAATAATTACGTACCTCCGAAATGGAAGACCGAATGGCCGAATTAACTACGATCAATCAAAAAACCAATCGGGTTAATTGGGTATGGAATTATGAAAATATTGATAACGCCGATACGAAGAAATGGGTTAGATGCATGGAAATTTCGTTTGATGTTGTTTTGCCCCAGATCTCTTCAGAGAAGGAACCTGCTTTGACTTGTATACGTGCGTAACTACCGTGCTGTGCTTGCATCTTCTTTTTGTTCATTTTTTTTGTACTTTTTTTTTTATTAATAAAAAGCAGGATAAATAGGATTTAAAATATATTTGAGTTATTTTGTTTGTCAAATAATTTAAATAAAAAAAAATTATTTTGTCACGCTATGTTAGTTAATTTTATTAGAGAGAATAAACAAGATAAAATAAAAGTAAATAAATGGCCAACAACGTGTTAGCTAGTGTAAGCAAGCTGATCCCTAGACGATTTTTGACCTAATGGTCAAATGTTCGATCATGTAGTCGTATATGTTGGGAGCGTGTTGGCTCAGTAGTAAGCGAGTTGGTCCACGCTCCCAACAAGATTGGTCTTATTACGAAAATATGTGGTTTACCAAAAAATAAAATAAAATAAAATTATTTGAAACGAGGGTAAAATATTTTTTGTAAAATAAGGACAATTAAGTATTTATTGGTACTTATATAAATAAAATAAGGATAAATTAATTACTGATATTAATAAATTTTATTTTTCACACTAAATATCTTATTTTGCCGTCACATTTTCTTTCATAGTCTTACTATTTTTGTGTGTAAATAAAATTTTGTAGGCCATAAGAGAAAATTTTGATAATAATTTTTTTTCTTATTTTAAACCAAATAAAAAAGAAAATCTTTAATATTTTCTTTTCTTTTCTTTAAAAAAATTTGTAAACCCAACATAATGTAAATATTTTGAATTATTTAAAACCAAATAATTTAAATATTCACCCTTTAATTAAGAAATAGTGTATTAGTACTTTTTTTACTATCCTATGTGAACTTATATATTAGAATGCTACTGGTCAAATATTATAATATACCATTCTTTTCAAACTATTACTAGTGGGTTATCTTAGTACCTAAACTATTATTTGTATCAACTCAATACTTGAACAACTTAACTTCGTTCAAAATAGTAAACGTCGTTCATTTACCCGTTATATTTCCACGCTGGCACGTTTTTAATACCACGTGTGCCGCCTACGTGGACATTACCACATTTTAGTCGATACCCTAAATCGATCTATCCCAAATCGATACCCAATTAACCTACATACCCTAAATCGATCAGTCATATTTTCACTGATCTCACCTAATCTTCACAAATCGATCGAAGTTTAGAAGACAATCGAACTCATTTGGAGTTTACGCGTACTCATTTCAAACGAACAGATTTAAAGACAAACGAGCCAGGTAAGAATCTCGAACGAACTGTCAAAGTGTAAATGTTATATTTTTCTGAGAAATTATTGGATTATGTATGTTAGATTCTGTATGTTAGGGTTTTCTTAGAAGTGTAAATGTTAGATTTTTCTGAGAAATTATTGGATTGTGTATGTTAGATTCTGTATGTTAGGTTTTTCTTAGAAGTGTAAATGTTAGGGTTTATTGAGAAATTCTTTCATTTACTTAATGTACTTCAACAAATCGATTATGTATGTTAGATTCTCTAACATTTACTTAACGTATTTTTAGATATGGCTGGAACATCGTGGATGTTGATACTATATTATGATGGTATTTTTGATGATGTGGTTTCTCCAAAACGTGAGTATATAGGAGGTGATGGTATGGGATTTACTATAGAATCTGAGGATCATTGGGGGTATCAAAGAGCCTTAAAATGTTGTAAATTAGTAGGTGCTAAAAGGGTTAAGTTCTTCCATTTTCGTAGGGTAGACGACTTTGGAAATCCTGTGTGGAGTATTATGTATGATGACAGTGATGCACTGAAAATGGTCACATATTTGCCACTTGATATTGACATTAGGTTTTTAGAACTATATGTTGAGCATGATCCACCAATACCACTTGCCATCAATCTACCACCACTTTTATTAACTTTTGGTGAAAATGTAGAAGAAGTAGATATCATTCATGAACCACCATGTACCCCTGAAAGTCCCCTTGGAATCCATTGTCCCCCTGAAAGCCCCCGTGAACCTCACTGTCCCCCTGAAAATCCCCATGAACCATACTGCCCCTCAGATAGCCCCTTTAAACCCCAATTCACCCCTGAACCCCTGAATACCCCTGAACCCCACTTCATCCCTGAACCCCTGAACATCCCTGAACCACTGAACACCCCTGAAAACACCTCTGAACCCCAATTCACCTGTGAAAGTCCCAGACCTCCTAGGTCTCCAAGTCCAAACTTGGTTCAAACGGAAGATGATTTAAGCTCTGATGAAGAGTTTGTGGATACCAGTGATTCCGATATGGAAAGTGATGATGAAATTTTCAAAAAAAATGTAGATTTTGATGATACAAAAGACATAAACATGGACCAATTCATGAATGAGTTACATAGGGACACAAACCCAACTATTCACTCACCACGAGGTGATGAGTATGACTCTTATGCATCTTCAGAGGATGTATTGCATAGTGATTGTGCATCAGACATGGATGAGGAACACCCAACATTCCCTCAATTTAATGAAGATATTGATGGTGAGAACCCTGTTTTTCTATTAGGGATGGAGTTTGATAGTGTTGAGGTCCTTAGAAAAGCAGTTAGGCAGTACGCAATTGTGAATGGGTGTAACTTAGAATTCAGGGTTAACAGCCAGCAGAGATTAAGGGTGTTTTGCACGGAACCTTGTAAGTGGTTGTTGTACGCACGGGTTAAAAGTGATGGGACAAAAACTTTCCAAGTCATCACTTTCAATGATGTCCATACATGTGTTAGGCAGTTTAAGAATAAGCATTTGACTGCAAATAGGATTGCAAGTGAGTTACACGATATATTCCAAACTGACCCACATATAAAATTGGGTACTATTGAGCAATTGGTTCGGAATAAGTGGATTGTAAATATTTCTCGAAGTAAAGCTGGTAGGGCTCGAAGGAAAGCATCAAAAAATATCGAAGGTTCACTGTCAGAACAATTTGCTAGACTTAGAGACTATGCTGAAGAGTTGATTCGATCTAACCCTGAAAGCACAGTTAAAATTAAAACATCTACTTTTGATGAGTCTGATAGCCCGACATTTGTAGCAATGTACGTGTGTTTTGCTGCTGTCAGAAAGGGTTTTTTAGAAAGTTGCAGACCTGTAAGAGGCCTAGATGCATGTCATCTTAAAGGTCCTATTCCAGGTAACCTATTTTCTGCAGTAGGGTCTGATGGGAATGAGGGAATATATCATGTGGCTTGGGCAATCGTAGCTGGGAATGAAAACAGGGAACATTGGGAATGGTTCCTACAGTTGCTGTTGGACGATTTAGGTAACGATCAAGACAGATGGACTTTTATGTCTGACCAGCAGAAGGTAACCTGTTTTTATAACTGTTTTTAGTAACTGTATTACAATTTTTGTATTTTATCTACTGTATTTTAAAATATTTCCTTTAATATAGGGGTTGTTGCAAGCTTTTGAAACCGTAGTTCCACGATCTGACACAAGGTTTTGTGTTCGCCACTTGTATGCCAATTACAAGGTAAAACATAGTGGTCGAACTCTAAAAAACCTCATGTGGAATGCTGCTCAAGCTTCAACAGCAGTTGAATGGCAAGACTTAATGGACAAAGTTAAATCCATCTCACCACCTGCATATGTTCATCTAATGGCAATTAACACAAATAAATGGTGTAGGCATGATTTCTCCGAGCATACAAAGTCTGATATGTTGCTAAACAACAAATGTGAGGCATTTAACCGAGTTATTAACCATGTCAGAGATATGTCAATAATCCAGGTAAGCTTTTTCACTGTAATTAGTTTTTTTAATTTACTGTAATTAGTTTTTTTACATTTACTGTAATTTCAGGCATTTGAGGAGGTAAGGAGGTATGTCATGAAGAGAATGCAATTGAAACGGGACAGTATATCTTCAAATCCTTATTCTGTATGTCCTAGAATTCTTAAGAAAGTTGAAAAGAGAAAATTGAAAGGAAGAGATTTTGAGGTTCACTGGAATGGGGATCATTTATATGAAGTGACCCATAGATGTAACCAGTGGGTGGTTGATACAAGCGTTAGAAGTTGTAGTTGTTATAAGTGGCAGCTAACGGGAATCCCATGTGTGCACAGCATTGTGGCATTGGGCTTTAGGTCACATGCGATAGAAGACTTTGTGCATCCGTACTACAGTAAAGAAACTTATTTGAAGACATATTCTAATATGCTACAGCCTGTTAATGGACCTAACTTATGGAGAAAATCTAGCTTTGATCCTATCCAACCACCAAAGTTTGTGAAGCCTACAGGTGAGACTGCTTTATTATACTAAACTGTGTAACTGTTGAGCCATAACCTTTGATAATCTGTTTAAACATTTGTTGTACAGGTAGGCCAAAGAAAAACAGGCGTAAAAGACATGACGAGTCAACTACAAGTCGAGCTAGGTCTTCAACTACAAATTCAAGTGGAGTACAAAGACTTTCAAAAAAGAATATAAAGATGCATTGCAGTATTTGCAAGCTGACTGGACACAATGCAGCCAGATGTCAAAATAGGCCAAATGATTCATCTGTATCAAATCAACCAACACCGCAACCAACCTCAAAAAGTCGCCCACAAAAAATTCCAGTAAGTTATTTTCTCATGTATATGCTGAATACATGAATACTTGTGTAGTTCTGTGATACTGAATATGTGACACATCTGTAGATTAAAAGGCAGAAGAGATCCGAAAGAGAAGAGGTTTTTATGGGTTACAAAGTGGGTCAACGACCTGTTGGGGTGAAGAGGGCTGGAAGGTCAAGTTCAATTGGCATTGCAACTGAGGAAGGAAATATAGAGAAAAGAAGGAAGATGTAATTTCGAATATGACCTTTTAAGTGTAGTGCTATTGATATTGGCATTATGTAATTTTGAACTAAGATGTAATTTGACATTATGTAATTTTGGCCACAGGTCGGAAGTAAATATAAGGCTTCCTGTTAAATGGACAGAAATACAAAAGCTTCCTGTTAAATTTCATCTTTTTTTCTTGTGTTTAACCTACCACAGGAGCTTCTCATAGCATATAGAACAATTATGTGTCATACCAGGTTCAGAATTTTGAAATCTGAAGCTTTTCAGCCCTCTGTATACCAGGTTCAGAATTTTGAAAAGCAAAAATACAATCTTTCCAGTTTTTAAGTATGTTTTTATGAAAGAAGCTTAATGCGATAGATATATTATCGTAGGTACTTTGGCATTCTTCTAATAATATTGAGATATTTCATGGACATATGGTGGCTCAACGATATTGAGATATTTCATGTATTGTTGCGAGGCATTGTTGTACAGAGAAAAGAAATCTGTGGAAGTGAAAAATACAGTTGAAATTTCTCTAACTAATATGCGGTTTTAAATGAGGGTGTATTGCTTTATTGGGGTGTTGATATGGATACAACAATATGCACTTCTTTTATGTGGGTGAGTGAGTGAATGATTAATGAAGATTGTTAATTCCGTCACTATTTATCAAGTTTGTTAATTTTTTGGGTAAATGATTAGTGAAGTTGAATTACTTGATATCACTTACCACTACAAGTTGAAGAACAAGGATTTGGGCTCTTGTCTATTGTGTCCTATTGGTCACTCTACTTCACAGAACTAACTACTTCTCGTCACAAAACAAAATTGAATTTATAAATATAGATGACTCAATAATTAGAAAATTATGATAATAAATTATTAGGAGATTGGATGTAGGCTTGGAGATTCCTAATCGAACCACTATATTTCTTGTAATTTTTTTTTGTTTTTTCCTTGCCATACTTTTGTGTTTGCACAAATTATTTGAAGCCCACAATTTTCAAGTCATTCAAAATATTTTCAAATCTTATTTCTAAATGACAACTATATTCACTTTTTTATTGTTGTTATCTTGGATATTAATTAGCATAACGAGTCTAAAGTCTAAAACTCTATTGCATTGAGTCTTTGATTTAATATAGATATGATGACAACTTTAACTAGCGAAAGTACTTTCGAAAGACTACTTTATTATATACTTTTTTCACCAAATGCTATTTTGATTGGAAGACTATGATAGAAATCCTCGTACAAAACTATGATATTGAATATTGGAGAATGATGGAAGAATCACCACTTATTGCCGCACCCAAAGGTTCAAAGACTTCCTTAAAATAAATAGTTATCAAAGATGGAGAAGACTTCACAAAATCAGATTGAAAACAAATATAAGTCAACTCAAAGTTAATTAGTATTCTTTATTGTGCATTAATTCCGTTGAATTTAACTAGATATCTCTTGCAGAATGATAAAAGAAATATGGAAAAAACTTGAGATAACTTACGAATACAAAATAAGGTTAAAGAATCTAAACTCTTTAGAATGCATATTATAAACTCTTTAGAATGCAAAAGGTTAAGTCCATTTGTAATATGTTTACAAGGTTTAATAATTATTAATGCTATGAACTCTCTTGGAAAAACATATATGCTCCTAATGATCTTGTAATAAGGTACTTTCGTCCTTACTAAAGGAATATGAAGGAGTGACTACGACGATTATAGAGGCCAAATATCTCAAAACTCTTGAGATTTACGAACTTATGAAATCAATTCTCACACATAAATTTAATACGAAAAGTTATGAAGAGGAATAAGATCATCATAAAAGAAAGAATTATTGCTTTCAAAGCTTCATCCAAAAAGGAGAAACCATATAAGGATGATATCCATTGATTGCAAGGAATTTTCAAAGATTTCTAAACGAGAAAAAAGTAGTGAAAAATTAATAAAATCAACAATCAAAGAGAAAGAGCTTCAAGCTAAGAAATAAGAGGTAATTTGTTATCATTGCAAGAACCCAAGAAAAAAAAGAAAGAAATGGTGAAGAAATGAATGTAAACAGAAGAAGACCAAGATATTATACCTTTAACTTATATGATATTAGTGCATTGCTAGATGGTTTCAATACACTAAGAAAGTCTAAATGAGGTGTCCAAAAAAAAAGAATATAGAACATACGAAGGTTATAGAATTGCAAAAAGAAGAGAATGAATCTCTTCAACAATAAAATATATCTTTGGTATATAAACAACGAGATGAAAAATTCAAATTAAGAAAGAAGATTACTGAACAATTTTCAACCATCTATAAGTTTATACTAAAGAAACAATTGAACAACTCATAGGAGTAGAAAGAATTCGAAATGAGAAACATGGTATATGATATTTTTCAACTTCAATATGTGAATTCTAGTGATAAAAATTAATTAGAAGATCAACACATTTCTTCAAATAAAATTTTTTTTTTAAAGTTTTTTGGTCGTCAACTTCTTGAGTTACACTAGTTGAACATCTTATAGAAATCTAAAGAACTTCTCTAGTTGTATATTTATCGAACATGAAAATATTGACATTTTTTGATATTACAATGATAAGCTTGAAAAAATTAAAAAATTAAAAAGATTTTATGTACAAAATCTCTTGTTCTACAAAATAATGTTCAAAAATTATTATTTTTCTTTGATATTGTAATATTCTTTGTACTTTAAATACACTTGAATATATTTTTAATAGAAAAATTATATTTGATCCCAAGTTGTTTTAAACTACATATCTTCACTAGGTTTCACTCTCCTTTCTAGTAAAATATAAAAATGCTATAATATGTATCAACTTCAAACTTCACATATTTATTTATATACTATCGGTGCTTGGTCTCTTTGTTATTTATGCACGTGATCAAAAAATAATTAATTTGTTTTAAATTGCATAAATACTATAGAATATGTTTTGTTTATATTTCATTCTATTCTATTAACATATATATCTTGCAAGATATTTTTATTTGTTTTAATTCTCTTGGTATTGCGAAAGTATTACTAATGATCTCTATAAAAAAAAATTATACCAAATACTTTGCCTAGCGAAAGAAAGAAAAGAATGGTTCTTTTCTTCGTGAAAAGTACTCTCAATATTTAAGAAAGTGAAACTCTGAATTTCAGATCAAGCTTGAAAAAAAAGATGGGCTTATCAATGTGAAATTTGAGTAGAAGTATAGGTTCAATCATTATTTTTGGGCTTAAAGATACTAATAGTATTCTGACTATATTTGTTTGGTCTTGATGGTACCATGACTATGAAAGTGTTCATTTTAATACCCACACTATCGTTTTCCGTTTAAATTGGGTCTTCCGTTAATTCTGTTTGATTTTTCCGTTATGTCTTCTAATTAAATTAAGGTTTATTTATCATTTTACCCTTTAAACTATACACAAGTTTTCGTTTTACCCATT
>JAYMTC010000749.1:0-10780 GCA_036897605.1 Melianthus villosus
CTGGCAATGATTTAGCTAGGAGTTTTGGTTGGGTAAGTTTCCTGTCACATCGAATTTAGTTTTTTATAAATTTCTTTGCTGAGTATTGGTTATGGTTGCTCATTTAGGGTGGTTCATTTCCTTTTGCATGGAAATCAGCTGTGAAAAGAACACTCCAGAGAGCTATTACTGGCCCAAGTTGTCGCCTAGATAGGTCGGTTTTCTGTTTTTAGGTTTAAGTGACTATCCATCCATTGCAACTCAATATGTGAACTTAATATGTGACTCTCCATCCATTTATTTAGCAGACTTCATAAAATTCCTTAAAATTACCTTGTGGAAGTTCTGTAATCATTTCATCGGGAAATTATATTGGTCAGCCAACTCATGATTTATCATAAAAACAAGAGAATGAAAACAAAGAAAAATATATTGGAAGCAAGACTAAGATTAGTCTCGCCGCCTGTTTCTAGTTTCATAGAAGTATGAGGTGAAAAATAGTAAGAAACATATTAGATAAATAATCATATTATCTTTTCCAATAATCACCTATGTCTGAATATCAATGTAATATCTTGTTTACTGCTGTGAATCATACTTATCACGGTATATACTTAAATCTTTTTATCTCACAAGTGTGAGCATATCTCATGTTTGGTACAATTTGGATGAATGGTCAGGTATAGGATCATTTTCTGCCTGGAAACCTGGATCAAGGATTTGGGCTTCTCATAAAACTCTGTTCGTTTTAATTTTCCAAAAAGAAGGCGTAGAATTTTTTGTAGCTTTGTTTTTGCGTATTGACATGATAGCTAATGTTTCACAAAATATCGAAATCTCTAACCATTACTCACAAAATTTGAAGATGCTGAATATACTTTTTCTTAGCTGATGATCAACTAATAAATAAAACCTGTAAATATTATAGTTGGCATGTTGTGATGAAGATGCCTGCTGGTGAAGTTGTGGATCCACCGCACTCTCTGAAGCGTACAGAAGAGGAGGTTCTTGATCAGGTTATGAACTCGTATTGCTCTAGTTATTTAGTATTCTGATGCTGTTTCTGGATAATTGATAGAAGCATTATATTTTTGGAGTAAAATGTAGTTAATTATTGTTGTAGTTTGTGTTAGAATTCTAAACAAAAAACAAAAACTAGTGTTTAGAGTTAGTGGTAGTACTATTAGGCATAGTGCTTTTTAAGATTAAAGTGGAATCTGATTATAGTATAAATATGATCCATATGTATTTTACTCCTTGGTGTCATTGACTTTCATTATCTTCTGATGAATTAATCTTTATAGTATAACTGAAATGATTTCCAATTATATATATATATATAGTATATAATTGTGTCCATTACTATTTATTTAAGATAGTATTTAAGATGATAATAATAGATATTGAGTTTATAAAATACATATTATGATAATAATGATCAAATAAATTTTGAAAATAGTATATAAATGCCATCATCGATATTTTAGATAATGACTTGCACAGACATATACAGATAATTAATAAAATTATTCCAAACAAAATACCCACACCACAATTTATCATCAGGATTGGCGTGAGATAAAGTAACTGATTACTAAAAGAATAACATTCACCTACAGCCTATGCAATATGTCTTTTTGTTGCTATTTTTTGTCTGATGACCTTGTCTAATCACTGTACTTCAATGGTGAAACTCTTTTTTATTCAATGCAGGGTTTGAATTTTGAAGTGCAGTTGCCTGATAAAACTATTTGCTACGAAGGGGTGTTCTATAATTACTTTAGCATAGGTATGTCAATTTAGTTCACAAGTTAAGAACAAAGTCAAATATTGAACACTGTGGTATTGGATCCTTGAAACAAGAGTTAATTCTGAAGGTCAATAGAAAATCCTATGCTAGAAAAATTTCTTACTAGCGTTTATGTATATAATGTCCGTATTTCTCTATTAATCGTTCTTCTAGAAATCATTCTGTTTGGTCAACGATGAATTGATTCACTCAATTTGCATCCTGCCTCTTTTTACCCTATCCCAATTCTATATAGTAAATGTAAGAAAGACTTATTGTGATTAAACTATTGGAAGAAAGAGAAAATACCACCTTATCCTGACTATGTGACTCTACTTCTTCATTTACCTTTCACCTACTGAAAATTATGGTGGTTGGAGGAGAAAAATTTGTACCTGAAAAATATTCTCTAAATGGATGCCCTTGAGGCCATTCTGCTTGATGGAATTTATATTTTCCTTGTTGCTTTTGTTCTGTAAATTATTTCACATGCCATTCTTAATCTCTTCTTTTTTCATACAGGAATGGATGCTCAAGTTGCTTATGGCTTCCATCACTTACGAAATGAGAAACCTTACCTTGCACAAGGGCCAATTTCAAACAAGGTCTGTTGAATTTTTTTAATAGTACCAAGTATGCATTTTGTATGTGTGCTGATTTCTATTGGTAGAGGATGGACAGTTATACTTATTTGGTACTGAAGTTTGGTATATCATTCTTACACATGTCAAAGGGTTTGGTCTTTTATATCTACTACAAAATGAGAATAGACAACTTTTTATTGCGGATATAGAAGGTTCTGTTATATGCCTTGCCATTGCTTGATATTATTAAAAATGTTTGTACTGAATATTCTGGAACAATTATAATTTCTTCATACTGATACAAAATTTCTCCTCAATTCTCTCCTGCAGCTGATCTACTCTGGTTATAGTTGCACTCAAGGTTGGTTCTTAACACCTTGCATGAGTGATCCAAATTTAAGGTTAGATATCCTAACTGAAGTATTTTATAAGTTATTGTGATTGATTCACATTATTTTCCTATAAAAAAGAAAAAATACTATTTCTTATGATTATTATAATCTTTCAGAGTTACTTATTTGTTTGTGTCTGCTACGGAGGAACTAGAAGTATAAAGACATAACCTTGGAAATAAACCATCGGATTATGGATAAATCACTACCTTCTTTTTTTGGGTGAATTTCCAAGGATTGCTAAAAATGATAGTTTCATGGAATTCCCTTTTTAGTGTTATGTTATATAGTGTTATGAATGCAAAACTATACCAAGCCTGGTTTTGGAATTTGTCTTACAAAAGTGTTAAGATGAGAGGCCTTTCAATGTGATATTCTTATTTTATATTTAATTGGTTTACCATAATATTCTTTCAATCTGATTGAGTTACACCATTCTGATAATCATTTTGCTGCTGCATGCACAAACTTTTGTTAGGGGACTCAAAAACATTGTAAGGATGCATGTTAGACGAGTTAACTGCTCAGAATGGGAGCAGATTCCAATTCCTAAAAGGTATAATCTGATATAACTTCGGTTACACGTTAAATTGTTTTCTGCTATGCATTATTGAGGATATCGTTCATAATCTATTGTTCACGGCCAGTAGCGCTAGGAATCAAGACTGTGTTGTCACCCGGGGCGCTAGATGCTCACTCTAGTGATGCGAGGCACTAAGTTCGAAATGCATATATTATACATAGAAGGAATATTTTAATTTTCAAAACCAAAGCAATTAATCTACATGGCCCTCCATCTCTTTTGGCATTCATCAAATCAATCACTTCATTTCTACTATCCATTTAGTCATCATCCACTTTTGTTTTGTTGTTAATGAAATTACACCTCTATATATATATATATCTTAACAACATATATTAATAAAATTTTAAGCATTCAATGAGAAATAGTATTAAGGCCAACGCCTTACTATATCACTCGACTTAAACCATGTCAAGCGCTGGAACTCGTTTGGTGGTGATCGAGCGCCTAGGTGATGGCTCAGCTCGCTTTTGATAACAGTCTACGACACATGATTTTGTGAATGAGCTATAGCATACAATAATTATATACAAATAATCTATTTCAGATTTATTTTCGCAGTCATGACATGATGTGTTGATTTCAAAGTTTCTTTGTTCCCTTGATTCACCTAAATGATGTATTTTTCTTTTCTTCTAGTGTAAGGGCGATTGTTGCTTTAAATCTTCGTAACTATGGGAGTGGAAGACATCCATGGGGAAAGTTGACACCAAAGTACTTGGAAAAGGTATCATTTGTTTTACCTTTTAAGTTTGTATGTCTAAGTAATGCACACATGCGGACATATGAGATGCTAAATGGATGTCCCATGAGACAATGGTAAAGGATGCTTTAAATTTAGGTTAATCGTAGAAGATAAAATGAACTGTTGTATATTGTGGACTGAAAGATAATTCGCTTCCGTCATGTAAAAGAAAGAAAGATCTGAAGCTCCTCTTGAAGCACAAACAGACCAAAGCTGATAAAGGTCCCGTAATTACTCGTAGAATATATCATCGTATCTGATTATGTACTGCAAAATACATCTACTTCTCAGAGAGGATTTGTTGAAGCCCATTCCGACGATGGTCTTCTAGAAGTTTTTGGCTTAAAGCAAGGGTGGCATGCATCTTTTGTTATGGTTGAACTCATCACAGCCAAACATATTGCCCAGGTACTACATTTGAATTTTTATTTCGAGCTAGTATGTCAGGTTTTTAAACTTCCAACTTGCAAATGTAGAGTGCAACAACTATTATTAGTTATACTGGTTGCAATTTTTCCTAATGGCAGAATGAACTCTGATGCAGCATCCATTGCATTCCTTTATACCTTTTTCTGTTAAAAATTTCCTATCCCTTACATTCAGCCATGCACCCTCGTGATTTATATGTTCATCAGTTTTCGTAAATTGTTTAAATATCAGTATCGACCATCCCAAGATTCAGCCATCCCTTATGTGTAAATTATTTCGAGCTAGTAAATTGTTTAATTATTAGTTCTAATATGTTCATGATTTATACATTCAGCCATCCCAAGACAATCTCTAATAAGTATTTTCTTAATGTAATTGAGTGCACCTGAAGCTTTTTAGTAGCTATGATTTCTTATTATTCTTAAATATCAGTAGCTTTGATTTCCTATCCCTTTATTGTTTTTCTTTTGGAGGCGAAAAAAACCTCTGGTTGTCACCATGTCTTATTATGACCTGGATATATGATCGTTGTTGACAAAACCATTTTGGGGTTTGAGTCCATTTCTCACTAAAGGTATATGTCCAAATTGGCCCACTCGGTGGAACCTATTTATGTGCAAGTTATGTATATCTTCTAGATTTTATATACAATTCATATAGTTGTTTTGGAAATTATGGGTTGGCTTGAACAATATTTCCTATTATATTATGGTTCAGTCCTAAATAATTCATAGAGGGTTTTTGTTGATGCACAATAAATTCCTACTTGGCTTATGTTGTTAATTTATGATTATGAGCATACCCCTAAAATGAAGTGTAATGCTTTCTTTGTGGTATATATATAATATAGGCATCTCAGCTCAACTAAAGCTTTTGTCCCGAGCTAGCACTTTCTCGGTCAAATAAAATTCTGTAATTTACAACTTTATTTGAAATGGATGGAAAATTACTCATTCACTGTGGATTCCTGTTGATTATGAAAAGCAACCTCTATCCATTGAACAGTTCTAATTATATCTTGCAGGCTGCTTCAATTAGATTAGAAATTAGAGGGGGAGAATGGAGAGATGCATTTATGCAAATGGATGGAGAGCCTTGGAGACAACCGATGAACAAGGATTGTTCAACATTCGTGGAAATCAAGAGGGTGCCATTTCATTCAATTATGATCAATGGAGATTAATTCATGGCTTTCCCAACTGATTAACTGATATAGTGTAGATAATGATTGTTCTGGACAGGTTCCTATGTTGTACTATTATTTGCTAGGTTCCTGATTCAGGAGCTTATTGTATTATTCTAGTGTGTATCTTTTAGGTACTTCAGTTTAATATTTTAATCTTATAGTTATGCATTAAAATTGTGAGCTGAAATCTCTCATATGCCGATTTGTTTGGGTTTATTTTTAATCCGAAAATTCTAATAAATATTTTTCTCTTTCTTTTTTGTGGCAAATAATAGTTTTGTCCAGCAGCTATCCTGCGACACTTGGTAGCAATTATCCACAGTTATTTATTTATTTATTTATGTCTATACATAATATCTATATCTATGGGTAAAACATATATGGGATGGGAATAGCTTATACTTCATGAAGTACTGTTACCTCTTGAGCTGACTGCTAACTCATGGTTGGTTATGTATTATTGATTTATAAATTACTTGTTTGGCATGAGGGCAAATTTTGTCCCCCTAATTACCATAAAAATAATTTATTCGCCGTCCATCGTTTTAAACGCCATAATTAAGATTAAAGTACAAGATGATACATTTCATTAGTTATGTATATTTGTTTTTACATTTTTATGTATACTAATGAATTGTGGTTATCTATATCTAATAAAAACACAATACATATATAAAAACAAATATACATAACTAATGAACCGTGTTAACTAATTATGAAATGTATACATAACTAATAAACGCCATAATACATATATGTATTGTCTTAACCAAACTAAAGAATCTAATGCTATTGCTCGTTTGACATTACAAGATGTAATTTTGCGTTAAGATTTTTATTTTTACTTAAAATATACTTCAACACAAAATCACCTTATGGAAACACAATGTCAAACAAGCAATATATTTACGTGGGTCGCCCTGAAGATGGTATCTCATTGGCTTCATCAACTACATCACTATCTCCTCTGTCACTAATATGCGAAGAATGAGGATGAGGCTGCATATCATCTGCAGCCTCAAGATCCTCCCCAGTATGAGTTACGGGATTAGTTATGGGATGTACTCTAGATTCTTCAGTCTTGAAACTATACCAAGAGAAATCCTTCTTATCAAAATGCTTTGCCAATGCAACAATTCTCGACTTAAAATCCCTTTCAGGAAGAGGATGATTGAGAGATGAAGATCGGTTTGAGTAAATAAACTTCACAATGAAAATCAATAGCGACAATGTGGACGTGACTCCTGTGATGATAAAGAGGCCACCAAAACTAGTAACACCAAGACTCATATTGCCTGTAGAGACTGTAGGATACTGATCTTTAGATGAGGCCGAATGTAACGAATATTTCTTCTCAATCACGTCCATTTTAGCCTTATCTTCAGTCACATTCAAGATTGCCCTTGAAATGTAAGGCACCAGATTGGAACCTAGAGGAAATGCCTTAAGAATGAAAGCATCCATATTTCAGTATACAGAACTAAAGCTACTTTGAAGAAATACTTGTAATTGACAAGGACAATAGAGAAACTTACAAAGCCAAATCCATTAACTTTGTATATTGGTCCAACCATTTCATATTTGGACCCGTACCTATTGAGGAACACTCCAATGTAGGGAAGTCCATCGAAAATGGCAGAAACCCCTCCTTTTTTGCTACCTTTGGACAGGGCTTCATGATACTCCTCAACGGATTGTAATGACACCAATTTGGTTTCGTTGAAGCGGAGTTTTTGGATAAGAAAATCTTTCACGAAAGAGTTCTTTTTGTGTCCTATGAAATGCCCATCCTTTCGTAGTTCTGTAATGTCTATATAAGTTGGCTGCAATCTTCTTACAGTCAACAATGATGCTAAGCTTGCAGTATAACTCTGTGTTATGATGAGAACCACAAAAATCCATACAATCAGCACAATTCTCGACAAGTTGTTCACCACTTTCTCTCCTAATAAAGAGATAAATACTTTAGTATAGTTGTGATATATTATGCAAAGATGTTTAAGTTTCAAAGGGATTGAAGAGAATTACTCTGAGCAAACACTAGAGTTGAGAAGGAGAACCAGAAAATCATGCCAAGTTGTTGCTTTGGGGGTCCCCTGAAGTCTGTGTTTATTCTGTGTTCTAGAACCCAAACTACTAGACCTGTGACAATGAATGCTGCACAAGTTGTTAACCAAAGTTCCAAGCTTAGTGGTTTTAAGAAAATCCAAATAGTATCCCTATTGTCGTCTTTAACTGCAACTATCATTGATACACCTGATTCTGAGTATGGCAGTGTAAAGTCAACGTAAGTGGAGCGACTGGCTAAAATTGTTGTGTCACCCACTACCGCGTCATATTTCTGCAATTGAAACCACATAAAGATGAGACAGAGTTACACTTATGTAGGTGAAATATATGGTTGTAGTAACCTTAAGAGGAAGAAGATTCACACACCTTTTCTTTAATTTGATAAAGTAGTTCATCATAAGTGCCAGCAGATTCTTGACTATGATTCTTCACATAAGGAATGAATTTATGTGGAAGGAAAAAGGGCAATATATTCAGCACTTCCATAAAAATGTCATGACCGAAACCTGAGACTGTAGGATTACCTGTAAGAGGATCCCATACTACTTTTGAAAACTCAGTAAAACCTTGTTTCACTGGAACACCAATCCTCAGCTCTACAGGAGAGACAAACCAACCTGTTGGTTTCTCAGTTGTGTCCCCAGGCCAGATAGGTTGTTTAAGTTCAACCTTACTGCTCATATTGAATGCACCAGAGAGTCCTTGCTCTGGGGTCCAATATCCTATAGTCCTCTTTCTGTTACCTATAACATTAAATATTTCCCAGGAAGATACTTCCAATTGTCCCTTGACCAAATGGAATTCCCCACTGAGGCCTTTGAAGCTAATATTTGAGATCTCATTTATAAGTTCTGAACCAATGCAGTGGCGGTGTGACTTGGAGGAGTTCCATTTCACCATCCCAATCTTCTCAATCACATTAGCTAATGCCCAAACCGTATCATATGCCCATAATCCAAATAGGTTTAATTCTGTGATTCCATTCTTCCACTTATTCGAGATTGAGTACTTCTTCCAGAATTCTATGAAATCAATCAGATTTTTTGACATGGGTATGTATGGCCTTATACCCAATACACCTTGCATTGAATCTATTGTTTCTGTACTCACTGGATCCAGTAATGTGGAGAAACCGTAGTTTATTATCCAAGCATACCCTTTACTCATCATTCCTGCATCTTTTGCAAGTAGAAACAGCCTAGACCCAAGGGAAGCAGTCATGTGCACCAGAAAAACCTTTGTCTGCATTGACCTTAACTTTTCGAGCTCTCTTAAAATTTTAGTATCATCAGAAAATGAAGAAATGACACTTCTATATGGCACATTAATATCTACACTTTCAAAGGCATCTATCAGATATGGAGTCAAACCATTGCCATATTCTGTATCTTCATGTATTAGGACAACTTCCTTCCAACCATAAGCTAAAATGATGGCTGTTATGGGTTCTATTTGAGATGCATCATCTGGGGCTGTGCGAATGAAGAATGGGCTATGGTTTGGATTAAGAGAAGGACTTGTTGCTGAAAAGGAAATGATGGGAACACAAGTTTTTCCCCCGAGTTCTATCAGAACTTCAGCTTGGCCTGATTTTTGAGGTCCTATAATTGCATGCACTTCTTCACCCTTTATTAAATCTAGAGCTGCATATCACAAATTGTAGACCATGTATCCATCATTATAGTAATATTAGGACGCATTTTAATGTACTCTGATAGAAACATTTGTTGAGCTTTGAAGTGTAAGGATCCATAAATGCAATGCAATGCAATCATGTGTCATAGTATTTATTGCTTTCGGGATTGAAAACACCATGAGGAGTCTAGAATGTAGATTTATTAGCAGTAAGTTAAGAATTACCTGCAAGAGAAGCATCTGCAACATGCGCAGAGTCTCTCGTGAGAAGAAACAATCTTGTATCCTAATCTGGATGCATGTCATAGAAATCGAAGAGCGCCTTTGATATGCATGTATTTGCCACAGCACCAACTGTTGAGTTCAAATCAAGAACTATACCAACATGGACTATGGACTTAGATTCTTCAACTCCAAGGTTTCCATCTGTGATTGGTTGTGACACAATCCCGAGTAGTAACCAAAAAAAGAAGAGAAAAATGTATTCTGGAATTATCATTAGTTCCAACAATGGAATTTCTTTAAATTATCCCTTTACTTCCAAAACCCATAGAGAGAAGATCATTGACTTTCCATAGATCTGCAAATACATATAAGTATACATATAGAAGATTATGAGTATAAAAAATCACTAAACACTCTTTTAGTGGTGCAGATGTAGTCATGGGATGACTTTGATCCCGTCTAAGCGAGGTTCGGGGTCTACATGAGCTCAATTTCCAGGAAGAAGCACATTGTATATAGTTATTATCATGTCACAGCTTCAAACAAACATAATCTACATACTAAGACAATATTGTATATAGAATCAATATGCAATTATTGGAATAAGAGGTCACATCTGTATATGGGGACTTCTTTTATTTTTTAAAATTTATTTGAAAAGATCAGAGACTTGATCAAAATCGCCAATATAAAAACGAAATAATTGATTTTGCATATCTTAGTTGTAGTTGATAGCATCAAGGGAAGTAAAGTAAACTTGTTGAAGTTGAAATGCAGTGTACCGGCAAATCTCATTTCACGCTTCAGACTTCTCTACGTTCTCTGTTGAAACTATTCTGTCATAAATATGCAAATATACGATGATGTGAAAACATTTCATACCGTTATGCGGAGATATTGGTTGTGGCATAGTGCCTAGAAATGCAAAATTATGAGAGCGACTAAGTGATGTAGTTACGATCGAACCCGAGTTTGATGAGAGTTAAGTCTAGAGGATATTCATTGCAGTATATTCTACGAACATGGAAAATTAGTTAATGCATTTGCGTAGCCATATATTAAAATTATAACTTTTAAATGATTTTTTATATATGTCAATATACAAACAAACATACTTTCATACACTTCTTATATAAATATATTTGAATTATAATTTATTTAAA
>JAYMTC010000750.1:0-10780 GCA_036897605.1 Melianthus villosus
TATATATAGAGAGAGAGAGAGATATATAGATAGATAGAATAGTTGGTAACGTTTTTTATTAAATTGTTTAGCGTTGATTTAATTCTTCAATGGAGAAGGTGTATTATTTGTGATTAAGGTTTCATTTGATCAAAATCGATATGTTTCCCAATATTGCAGAATATAGAACTGTCTCCGGAGTTGCTGGTCCTTTGGTTATTCTTGAGAAAGTTAAGGTAGATTTTACTGTCTTTGTCTTGGACACGGATAATTTTTTAATACCTTCTCTCAATCATAGTAATGTTGTTTTCTGTTTAAATATGTTAGGGACCCAAATATCAAGAGATTGTTAATATCCGTCTGGGAGATGGAACAACAAGACGTGGTCAAGTCTTGGAAGTTGATGGGGAAAAAGCTGTTGTTCAGGTATATATCTTTTGTGTTCTAATGATTTGCTATTTCATGCATAAATAATCCTATCTTTTTGGATTTAGCGAACTGCTGACCTTAAGGTATATAGGGGTATTGGCTTAAATGCATTTATTACCTGTCCAATTTGTCATATGCTTGTGCCAGGTTTTTGAAGGAACATCTGGAATTGACAACAAGTACACGACTGTGCAATTTACTGGGGAGGTATGACATTTTTGTAAAACATATTTATTCATTCATCACAATATTGAAGGGCAAAGTAGAGAAATTTCATTTGGTTGTTACTTTCTATAGCTTCATTAATGTACAGTAAGCACTTGTCTATTTAGTGCATGGTGCTGCGATATCTCAAAAGATCCGTGCTTGATCCTGAGATTATTTGTTATTTATTTTTAACTCCATATTTCATACTGTTCAAATTCTCTTCTTAATACTTTTGGCAGGTTTTGAAAACTCCCGTCTCACTGGATATGCTTGGGCGCATTTTTAATGGATCTGGAAAACCCATTGACAATGGCCCTCCAATATTACCTGAGGCTTACTTGGATATATCAGGCAAGTGGTTTTGTTGATTAGCGTGATGAGTTCATTAAATATATGCTGCCTTTGACTATAAATACACTAGTACTGTTATTTATATACTAGCATTTACCCCGCTACGCGCACGTGTTACTGAGGCTTATTTGTTTTGCCCAGGTAGTTCTATTAACCCTAGTGAGAGAACGTACCCTGAAGAGATGATACAAACAGGAATTTCTACAATTGATGTCATGAATTCCATAGCTCGAGGACAGAAGATCCCCCTTTTTTCTGCTGCTGGTCTTCCTCATAATGAAATTGCTGCTCAGATTTGTCGTCAGGCTGGATTGGTCAAGAGATTGGAAAAAAAAGAAAATCTTATGGAGGTACAGTTACAAAGCAATTTCCATCTGCCAATAATAATGACAAAAAAATTGTACGTTTTCTGTGGGTTATTACTGAGGAATGAGAATGATGTTATGCCTGGCATATGAAGCATCAGTACTTTTAGCTTGTGTGTATTGGTTATAGTGATGCTCAAAAGCATACCTGTCTGCAACCTGTTTATTGTACTGCTTAAAAGCACCCCTAGTTGAAGTTGTTGATGCCTTCAGATATAAAACATCTTCGTACTTGGTTATGGCGGTATCCGCACAACTTAATTGCTTAACTCGTATAGTGTGGATTTTCTTATATATGTTTAGAGGACAGCTTTATCTATGATTTTTGGTATATGGGTGCGCAGAGTATTATACTGCTTGTACAATCATCTATATCTCATATTGTCGTGTCAATATGCATGATTCATACTGCCAATATATCTAGTTAGCCACTGCTTAGGAATTATTTTATCCAGTGTGCTAATAATTGTTAACAAGACAAGGATGAATTGTCATTAGTGGCAGTACTATTTTCTCTTTCCTAGTAATTCACACATTACCATGGAACAGTGAAATGAAAAGAATTTGGTGATATATATTTTCAACATGTCAAACTCTTTTCTAATGCGTGTGGTGTCCCTGTAAAAAGTAAGGTCTTGTGTTCAAATTGACTTGGATTGCTACCTATCTCAGTCTTGTAGTCATTTATTTCTTCTTTTCTTTTCCTATAGTTGAATGATCATTCTGCTTCACATGTGTTTCCTTGTTTACTGACACTAATGTTGCAATGGAACCATTATCCTAATCTAGTCCCATGACTTCACAGGATGGGGAAGAGGAAAACTTTGCCATAGTGTTTGCAGCTATGGGAGTAAACATGGAAACAGCACAGTTTTTCAAACGTGATTTTGAGGAAAATGGATCTATGGAAAGAGTGACACTCTTCCTGAATTTAGTATATTTCCTAAATCTGTATTTAAAACTTTATTCTTGCATGTCAAAGACAATAACTTTTTCCTTTATTTCTGGGTGGATATGTTGTTTCTAAGATTGTGTTCTTCTGTATTCTACAGGCTAATGATCCCACAATTGAGCGAATTATCACTCCTCGGATTGCTCTTACTACAGCAGAATACTTGGCATATGAATGTGGGAAGCATGTTCTTGTCATACTGACAGATATGAGTTCTTATGCTGATGCTCTTCGTGAGGTAATAGAGAGAATCCACTGGTACTTTTTGTGTATATGTATGGTTCATTACCTATTACTCGTAGATATACGATATATCAGAAGTCTAGATGAGGTTAAAATAATATACTTCATCCATTTTATATGCTTGTACAAAACATAAAATTGATAAAGATTAAAGATGAATTATCAAGTCTAGAATTTATAAGTTACCCTTGTCCTCATGAAGTTAGAAATGAATTGTTAGATGGAAATGAATTGTAGGGTGGGGGTAGATTTGTAAAAGTATATAAAAAAATTTCCCTTAATGATCTTAAACTTCAAAATGAACAACTAATATTGAACATTTAGCTTGAGAACTTCGTAAGATAATGTGGTACATTCTTAGATACTTGACATGACAATTGCCCTTAATTATTAAATCCTACAGGTGTCAGCTGCCCGAGAGGAAGTTCCCGGAAGGCGTGGATATCCAGGGTATATGTATACTGATCTGGCAACAATATATGAACGTGCAGGACGGATTGAAGGACGTAAAGGCTCGATCACTCAAATTCCAATTTTAACAATGCCTAATGATGGTAAAGCATATTTTCTTCCATATTGATTTTCGTTCCTTCATTTATATGACAGTTTGAATTCAATGTCTTTGTTGAGTCAGATATCACACATCCCACTCCAGATCTTACGGGCTATATCACAGAGGGGCAGATATACATCGACCGACAGCTTCACAATAGACAGGTCGGTCAAAGATCCTGGGCTTGTACTACTTTTTTTTCTCAAGTTTTTTGGTGTGGTATGGAAAATATAATGGCAAAGTAGATATGGAGACTTCTAGATATGAACTTTCTCCTCTTTGCTGTGATATGAACAATGAGATATTGGTTTTTACAAATAGAAAAGCCACTATGCAAGGAAATCGAACTTCCTCCAACATCAACCCATGCACATACTCAATGTTGCTACAATGACTTCCCATAATGTGGCGTCGGTTCAACTTCCATTATTTTGTGGTCCGTGACAAGCACCAAATTATAGAGGTCTTATAAGAACTGGTTGACTTTTGAATAACTTCACGACATAAATACATTTAAGTTTAAATATATCAAAGTTCAAGGGGTTTTAATGAGACCTCAAATTAAGTCTTGATCCCGATAAATGCCAATATTAAGATGTTGGTTATATTGGTTTGTTTCTAGAACTTAATATTTGTGTTTTGAACTGAACAGATATACCCACCAATCAATGTTCTCCCTTCTCTGTCTCGTTTAATGAAGGTAAGTAGGGATTGCGTACTTGGTTCAGTCTTTTTTTAACTGGTCCTGAACGTCTGCTTCAGGAAAAACCTCTAAATATGGGTGTTAATTGAATTACTTTATAATGCAGAGTGCAATTGGTGAGGGAATGACTCGCAGAGATCATTCTGACGTATCCAACCAGGTTTGATCATGGATTTGTTCTTATATTATCATTTCACTTCCCACAAATAGTATGACGATCCTTCACACACAATAAAAATGTGTTTAACATCCAGCTGTACGCAAATTATGCCATTGGAAAGGATGTGCAGGCAATGAAGGCTGTTGTTGGAGAAGAAGCTCTTTCTTCGGAAGACCTGGTCTCTTACTTTTTATCACTCTAAAATGGTTTATTATGATTTTTGAAATCATTATTGGAACAAAACTAACTAGTCTTCACATGAGCAGTTATATTTGGAGTTCTTGGACAAGTTCGAGAGAAAATTTGTTTCCCAAGGAGCATACGACACTCGCAACATCTTTCAGTCTCTTGACTTGGCGTGGACACTGTTGCGAATCTTCCCTCGTGAACTTTTGCATCGTATACCAGCAAAAACCCTTGACCAGTTTTACAGTCGAGATGCAGCTAATTGATGAGTGGCTGAGGTTCATCATATACATTATTTTCAGGTTAAGTTGCTTCACATGAGTTCTTGTATTTGTTTACTCAATGCTTCCTCACGGATTGCATTTCTACCATATCTAGCATGAAAATAAAGGTTTCCCCATTGTTAAGAAATATTAGGCCCATTTCTTTCAGAGGAAACTGTTTAGATTTGTAATTTCAATATAATTGCTTTTTGAGTTTATTGTTGATGTGACTTGTATTATTTAAATGTTAAATTTAATTATAAATTATATCCTTCATGATGATATGTTTTAAATTGAAAGATATACCTCGTAATAATCAAAACTGAATAACGGTATCGAAGAAATAAT
The DNA here is from genome assembly GCA_036897605.1 of Melianthus villosus. NCBI lineage: Eukaryota > Viridiplantae > Streptophyta > Magnoliopsida > Geraniales > Francoaceae > Melianthus > Melianthus villosus. The sequence goes on from JAYMTC010000750.1 coordinate 4,740, forward strand.
GTGTATCTGGCATGTAAGTGAAGGGCAAATCTGTAAAAAAAAAATGAACAACCTTTTCGACCCTTTGTCACCCTTGCCGATTAACAAGTTTCCATAGCTAATAACAATCAGCAACCACTTCCCCTACTGAAGTTTCAAACGACAAAATTCAATGGTAGATCATCAGATCTCACACGAACTGATCATCTTCACCAAATCCCAGAAACCTCAAACCCACAAGCTCCTTATCAAGCAATGGCTCAAAGAAGAATACCTACTCCTTGGCCGAATCCCCTAAAAACCCCCAAATTGAATCGATTAGAAAAGAAATCAAATCACACAGCTTTACATCTTTTTTCACTTCCACTCACTATCTCTAATAATAGTATCAGCCAATGCTTCTCTAAAAGACCCACAAAACAATACCCTTTGTGATAGACTGTATGTGCCATTAGTATGTTCATCGTTTTCGATTGGGTTGATTGAGGCTTTGATGTACAAATTGGACATGGAAGGGCATTTAGAGAAGCTTTTGGGCAGGGAGGAGGAGGATAGAAGCTAGTGGAGAAGTAAGGGGTAAGTTTTTATCTGTATTAATCGATTAAATTATATAATTTTAATACAAGTCGATCACTTATTGAAAAATCATTCTGGTAGTTGTTGGGTATGTATTTGTTTATTATTCCTCGTATTTCCATTTTCGAAATGGTGCCCTTTATCAGCCTTTGATGTCATAAGAACAAGCTAGTCAATGCTTATTATTAGTCATGGAAGGGTCAAGAGTAGGGCTGATATTTGTTTATTAAAAATCCTTATACAATCGTAAAAAAAAATTATTTAATTTGTAAAATTTTATTATTCTGTAAGTGTTTTTATTACTTAAATAAGTATATTTATTAATTAATTAGAATGTGTTTACGATGTCTATAATCACTCGAAAATTATCTTATTTAGCTATAAAAAAAATTTAAAGTCGAAATGTAACCTCATAAGACTCGTAAACTATTTCAAGCAAATAATGTGTTTTTCTAATCTAATAAATGTTATTTTGAAATAAATCAGTATTAATTTACTATTTGGTCTATTAATACAAAAATTCTTAATTAATGTTAAAAATCTTTATATATTGGCAATTTTTTTGTTCTAATTGTAAAATTTTATTATTTTATAAAAATATTTTTATCGTGCATTATGAGTTAATTATGAATTTTTTATGATGTCTACGTTCATTCAATTATCATCTTATTTAGTTATAAGTTTTTATTCTTAAAGTCAAAATTCGACTTGATAAAACTCGTAAACTATTTCGAGCAAATAAAGTGTTTTTATAATTTAATAAAGGTTATTTTCGAACAAATCAGTAATAGTTTACTACTTATTCTTTCAATACAAACTTTTCTTAATTAATAACTTATATAGTCGCAAAATGTTCTTAATCTAATAGTAAAATTTTATTATTCTATAATAATGTTTTTATAGCTCAAATAAATATATTTATGAGTCAACGACAATATGTTTACGATGTTCACAATCACTTAAAAATCATCTTATTTAGTAATAAATTTTCTTTTCAAAATCGAAATATGACTCTTTGTCCGCGCACTATAGCGTAATGTACATTTTCTAGGTTTAACTGCCACCAGACACAAGTTTAATCATGGGTCTCTCTTGCAGTTGTTGTGTTGGCTCACCGCTATGCTACATATAAAATAAAATAAAAACGTAATAAGACACATAATTATTGCGAATAAATGAAGCACTCTCTCAATTGATTAAAAATATTTCTTTAAATTCCATAAGTAGTGAATAATACACTCATTTTGTTACGAAATTTACAAACAAATATATTTCAATTGATACGATTTTCAAACAGCTCTTAAATATTCACTTAGAAATTAAAGTTGAGTAATTTTATTTCAAAAGAAATCTCATAGATATTCGCGGAGAAAATGATATTTTGTTTTGATTTAGATTAACTTAAGAGAATGAAAAATTAATCAATTTGTTAATTTTAGACAAATTAATTTGATTTAATTTGAATATGAATACAGATGAGATAAATTTTTATTTTAAATATTTGGATAAAAAAGTTATTTTAAAAAATTGGCTTAAGTAATTTTTTTTTATATTTAAGTAATTAATATTTTAAAAGAGATTATAAGACATTTACCTTAAAGATGTTAATTGTATAGATCTTACAAAAACAAACAAAAAAAACAAAAATTAATTATCGTAATAGAATTCCAAACACCTGACAAAAAGCAACCAAAAAAATCACAGGAAGATCTATGTCAGGTTGCAATAAAGTTTATAGTGATCACTGAACAATATGCTACTCGATATCTATTGATAAATATGCTACTTGATATATTATATCATTAATAATCATTAACTTAATTCATTAATTAAAAAATATAAAAATGTTAAATTTGTACTGTCATTTCTTCCTGATTTCCCGTGTATAGACACCAAACGAAAGCTCATCAGAAAAGAACGACGGTCGTGTCGCCGCGTCAGACTTCGCCGGAGTTATATATTTGCATGCCATGAACGTGGCAACTAAGCAGACCCGCCTCTTTCGCTTTCTGACTTTTTCTCTATCTTCTCCCCTTAATCGTATCATTTCCCTTTCCCCTCTCTTTTGATTCTCCTTCCTCAATCTCTATTCCTGTCCAATCCGACGGCCCTTGATTTTTTTGCTTCTGCGTTTTGGGTTGTAGCTCGTATTTATCCAAGCTCTCAGGTTTGATGTTTGATTTGATTATTGGGTAATTTAAATATGATTATCGTCATCGTGATTAGTTCATTGTTATGGTAATCTAAGCTCGTTTAATTCTGTTTCTATACTGAGGATGGTGATTGTTTGGTTACTTTCCTTTACTTTTCAAGTGATGGATTTGATGATTTTTGGATTTACATGAGATTTTCCATGGGGTTTTGAAGAATTTATTTAGGTTCCTTGGAGATTTTAAGGTAACATGGACTCTTGTTGTTGTCTGTAAAGAGCTTCAGAGCTTGGTGGATATGTTGTCATTAGGTTGCTAATTTGGAAGGAATCTCTGTGGCAATGTTTTCTTTTTACCCTCTTGTTTGGCGCACCAACAATGGAGCATTTTTTGGCTCACATGTGCAATTTCAGACACAACCCAACCACTGCACATGACACCCTTAAAAAAATTAACTGGTCTCATTGGGTAGTTAACAAAATCTGAACTACTCCCATAAACGAGAATTCAAAGTCTGGAATTTGCCACCTCCATTGTTTATCTGAGTTGGCTTTCTCCTTTTCCTCCTTGTTTTGTAATGTCAAGGTCGTGGTACGTCATGCAAATTAAGTTATTACTTACATGATAACGGAATTGGCTTGCTCTGGATTTCCATAATGTTTCAAGCCTTTTTAGAGATTTATTTTTTCAAGTGGGAGTTGCTGTTGTTTTAACAGCAGAGAAGTATACTTTATGCTGCAGTTTTCATAAGAAGAAGGTGAAGTGGTGGCTGTCTATGAAGTTATTCAAACCATGGAGATGGTGGCTCAGAAAACGAAACACGATCTTTGAGTGGGTAAGGTCTAATTTCTGATATCTTTATGTCTATGTCGAGTCCCATTTTATACAACAAGGAACTGAAGTTTGCTTTGAACATTTAATTTGACTGGTAAAAACCTAAATTAATTTGTTTCCAGTCTTACATATGCTCCTGAATGCAAAATGATGATACAGGGAAAATGTAGACTGAAGATGAAGCAGCTTCCATTTATGGGAATTGCTTGTGTAGTAATGTTGTTCATTGTATATAGAATCACAAACTATCAGTACCAGCAGACAGAGGTACATCCTGTCCTTTATTTCTTTTATCTTATATTTGTACATAACAATTTAAGGTCGGTCTGGTTGCTTTTACATTATTTTATTGCACTTCATTTACTTCCTACCACAGCAAGGCGATTTATAACTAATTTCTTGATCTCTTTATCCATGATCAGATGGAAGCTAAATTAGATTCTGGAATGTTAAAGCGTTGCGACACAGAGAAGGTAATAAGTTCAACCTGGAATGTTAACTTACCATCATCATCACTTCTTCTCTTTGTTGAGAGACTGCAAGACTCGAACCAAACTTCTTTTGATTTACAAGTTTCTGGAATGTCTTTACCCAAAATGGTTGTTTGATGATCCTCCATACTGTTACATTATGTTGCTTCTAATTTTTCACTAGGAGTCTCATGGGGTTTCTGGGTCGTTACGTAATTTGCCTCGTGGTATCATTCAAGCTAATGCAGATATGGAGTTAAAGCCTTTATGGGCATCTCACCGTTCAAAGGTCAGATTATGATATTTGTAGTAGGATAGGACTCATACCTAGAGTTTTTCATGCCTGTCCTGTTTTTATTGGTTGTGAACACTGTTTTGAGTTGGTTGATTTGTGTATCTTTCATTTTTATTCATTATGTGACATGCTGATTTAAATACAGGTTGTTGTTTCCGGCACCCTTAATTTGCTGGCGATTCCTGTAGGTATTAAACAAAAGGATAATGTTGATCTTATTGCAAAAAAGGTATCATGCTTACTCTCTTTTAACATATAATACAAATAGGCGAACTTCATTTGCTTAACATCTGTGAATTCAGTTTCTTGCAGAAAATTTCACCATTATGCTTTTCCATTACGATGGGCATGTTGATGATTGGTGGAGTCTCGGTTGGAGTAACAAAGCAATACATATAGTTGCTCTGAACCAAACAAAATGGTAAGTTTCAATATTATCTATGAACTTTAGAATTTTCTTTTAAACGAGATTAAGACCATCCTTGTTTGGAGGAGATCTAACTTTTAATGTTACGAATCACAATCCTCCAAAAAGTGTGAAGTTAGACTTCTAATGGTGTAGCCAATGAGGTAGTGTGAGGGGTTACATTATGCAACTCTTATATCAAGTCGAATCGATGTAATGCACATTCTAATTTCCCGTGGTAAGGTTATGAGGTCTGGAACTTGATAAATTTCTGGTCATTTTCTGTCATTACCTTCCCGTTAGAAATTTAAGATGGTATAAATAGATGGTTATTATAGAATAGATATATGTGTAACTTTCAAATAACTCTTTGCCACTTTGCCTGTTAAGAATTTAGCAGCATTTCAACCCTTTACTTTCCATGACTGTTTATTTTATTTTTGATTTTAAGGTGGTTTGCAAAACGATTTCTACACCCAAATGTTATCTCCAAATATGATTACATATTTCTATGGGATGAAGATTTGGGGGTGGAGCACTTTCACCCTGGAAGGTATATGGTTAACTGGCTTGTGTGAATGTACTATATTATATGCTATTATCATGTTATCTTGTGCTGGAAGAACTGCTGGTGTTCTACAGAATTTCAAATATGCACCAGAAAACTGTCACATAAACTAGGGGAGTTCACCGTGTGCGTTACAACTAATCCATTAATATTGACTGGTTCGGATTGGTTTTATTTCTTAATTGGATTGGTCTATTAACCCATAACAAATAAACCATGAATTGGAATTTAAACTACAAACCAATCTAATTAAAACCAATACAACTACAAACCAATCCATTCAACCCATTCAAACCATGAAAAACACCTAAAAAATTTAAATTCATTGCTTAACAACTAAATTTGTTAGTATTAATTCATCTTCATCTATTATTCTTTTAAGAACCAAATTATTATTATATAGTATTTCAAAATTAGCATTATATTAAATTGATTATTTAACTGATTTGTTTTTTATATTAAATTATCATTCTTTAATTCATTTTTAAATTATATTCATTTAGCACTTTCAAACTTATTTATTTTTCATTTTGATTAAACTTTGTTAACTATTAATATTCATGTTATCGTTCTCTTATTTTCAAGAAAATAATTTTCATAAAAATAATTTTTTAAATATATTACTTGGTGTTTTGTTGAAAATGTTGAAAATAAGTAAAATTATCAATTAAGGTTGAGGTGTGGTGGTTTTAATAACTATATTTTAAACTTTAAAATTAAACTTTTTTTTGAGTTTGTTTAATATATAATATATACTCTTACA
>JAYMTC010000751.1:0-10779 GCA_036897605.1 Melianthus villosus
ATAAACGGATCGTGTCGTGTTGAAACGATCATTAAATGTCACTGATCCGTTAAAGACCCACTAACTTACTAATTTTTTTTTAGAATTTTAACTTATTTTTTTTATATGTTATATGTAATTAAAAATAACATTAAACCAATACAAGTACTATATAAAACCATACAAATTTTTTCTATAAATAAATGGAAGATGATAAGCTAGATTATAAATTATTTATTTTTAAAAATATTACATAAGTTAAAATTTAAACGGATTGACGAACTTGACACGATCCAACCCTTTAAGCCTAAACACTAACCCGCTTTTTAACGTGTCATGTTCATGTTAAAAATTGTCACATTGCGTATAACAAAATGCTGAGTTTCTGTTAATTTCAGAAATCCAAAACCATCCCACATTGATATACTGGAAATCGGTAAACAGTTCCACTTTTTCTTTCAATCCCAATCGCAATATAATTCTTCATTTAAGGTACATAATCTTAGTTCTCGTTCCTATCTGAAAATCAACAATAAATTTGGAAAGTAGCATAAAGTAGGATTTTGATCAAATGTGCTCTGAGATAACCAAGAGAACCAAAGGAAATGGAAACACACATTAATAGGTCACAGTAGAATTAAAGTACCCACAACTTTCCCAACCATGTGTAACAGAAGAGCTAGCAAACAAGAGACTAAAATGAAGAGATGCTGCTGCTATTGCCTATGATTGGGAGGACCATATGGAGGCACAGGTGCTGCATGTGATGGGCCACTCTGATTTGGCCCCTGCATCATTCCACCACCCATTTGAGGGTGCATTGTCCCAGGTGGCATGTAAGGATAGTTCTGCATCTGTGAAGGCATCGACTGAGGGGCTCCTGGGGGGATTGGACCCCAGCCAACAGGCTGAGATGCCGAAGGCTGCTCATGAGTTGGAACATATTGACCCCCATTGTAATGATGACCTGGTTGTTGACCAAGGATTGATGGTTGTGCATTCACCATTGGAGTAGTGTTGGGCATCATATAGTCCCTGCTCCGATCATTATTAACCTGTTAAACAGTGCAAACTCCAAAGTTAGGCTCAGTTCATCTCAACTCTCAAGTCTTCAAATTTAACAGTTAAAACTGTTCAATGATGCCTTCCGATGTTGTTTCCCAATCATAAAGGGAAAAAAGAAAGGAGCATTCAGTTGTAGAGATTGTATCATTTCATCAGAAGGCCATTCACCACTTATTAAGATTCTATAATTGAACTCTTCAACCACAGTTATAGGAGAATTCAACCATGCCTTCTCTCAGCTAACCGTTGGCAGTCTCCAATTTAGTGTAACCATATTGCGACTATCCTTAACATTAACCTATTTTTCACCAATCTGAAAGGAATGACGGATCAAAAGATCTTTCACTCCCAGTTCAAATTACCAGATATACTCTATTGCAGTACAACTTACTTTCAGAGAGAAAATGTTCACATACTTTTATACTGAGATCAGTATGACGAGAATATGAAATGTGAAGCTTGCAAAAACCTCCATCATAGATGCAATGTCCTTCCAATGCTTCCTTAGCAACAACAGCAGTCTGGACATCTGCAAACCACAGAATCATCAAATGGCATATGAGTATCAATATAAGGTATGAGATTCCATTTCATAATACTAAGGCCGTATTGATTGTCCAAATATGATAGCATAGCGAGATCCGAGATTGAATTCATAGAATAAATGACAATTTACGAGTAAATGTGTAGCAAAATCAGGTGAGTTGGAGATAGTTGCATCCTACACATGTAGATCATTATACTAGAAATGATAGTATAAGGAACCGTGAGAAGCGAAATAAATTCTACTCATAGACAATGGTATGATATCAAAATGTGTAAAAATACAACTTAAATTATGATTAAGATTAAGAGATTAAGATACAACTTAAATCACCAAAAATACACTTTATTTCATTATCTTATCCTATCCAGACAACTACCACACCCAAACTTTCACTGTCTATAATGATTATGTTAGTGATGGGGCCCATATGTTCATATGGTACATAAAATTACAAATCATAATTCAAGTTGAAGAATACCAGGATACTGAATCAAAGCCTGTACTCCCCCATTCTTATCAAACATAGCAATCTTTTGGACAGCCCCAAAAGAAGAAAATACCTGAGCAAAAAAGAGCATGAACAAGTATGATAAAAACAAAAAACTGCTACAAACAATTTTGTTTTACCGAGTGCAAAACATCCAAGGTGACCACATACTGCATGTTCTCAATAGATGCAAGAAGAACATTACTCTCTGGTTCAAGTTTTCTTCCATCAATGCCCACATTAAACTGGAACAATGACAAATAAATCAGTTCGAATCCAACAAACCATATCAATATATCTGATTGTATCATATGTTTAAAAAGAAGGAATCATACACTTCTACATGTAAACATACAGTACATGCACACTGCCAGGAAGGTAACTTTACAAAAAGAAATCTTTGCAGTTTGACCTACTTCATGATCATCTGATTCTTTTGCATATTCGTCACACCTTTTTATTTTTATGAAATTTTTTCCCTTTCATGCAACCATTTATAAAATTAGTAATATTGTAATATATTTATTGCATGAAAAGTCCACCACAGTTCAATCGAACTGTTGAAAAGGGAACTTTAAATCAGTTAATGTTTTAGCACATAAAGATTTAATCTTGTTACTGCAACCAGTAAAATGTGAGACGTATATTCTTTCTCAGTCCATCCCAAGCCCGTGTCAACTCTCAGACCATGATATAAGATATCTGAACATTTTTTACATATTCAACAGCACAACAATGAACAGTATTCACCTGCCCGCTTCCATCTATAGCAGATGGCGCAACAGGAAGATAAGGGTTTGTGTAATCCCTGACAAAACAAAAAGTAGTGAGAGAAAAGAATGTTAACAGGGGAGATAAAATAATTGAAGTGGAAGTATACAAAAATGTTTGGAATGCAAGTGCCCAAACACAATAACCATAATGAAGAAAAAGCACCAAAAGTGTCATGGTTCCAAGAAAGTGAATATTAGATTTACCTGCTACGGTGGCTCTGGAATTTGACACTCAAATCCACATGAGCAGAATATGTGATCCTAAGAGTGCATGGTCCGATATGCTCAGGAAGCAGATAGCTGATACGCACAGACAAAAAGGCAATGATACATAAAATAGTAATGGAGATAGATAAGGTTTAAATGTAAAGGTCTGTCACTCATTTTAGCACATAAATGAGTTATTAGTTCTAGATAAAAGACTAGATTAAGATGAGAACAGTCCATCCAAATTACTTATGCCATCCAAAATGCTACAAAAATGGTAAACCATGTTTCCAGTACACACATTTATTGCACCGTGCCTAGAATAATATGGCACATAGCAGTAAGCTAGATATTTAACACAATTTTCACCTAGGGATGCTTCTTCCATCCAAGGTATTTTTCGCAGAGGAGGCAGTTTCTGCATCAGAAAATTGCACCAATGCCTAACACGGAAGACAATAAATAAACTAAGTTCAAAAGATGGCATAAACACCTGATATAAACCAAAATAAATTAGCAATAAAATATATATACACCTGGAATCCAGCAGTTTTCTCAAATGTCGTAATCTTATGCACAAAGCCAAAAGCAGAGAACACCTGCACCACCGGAATAATCTTAGAACCATGCGTCAAGCAAAGAAAAATCCAAACACAAACTCAAGTGGGAATCTCTATCTTCTACATGGACAAATCCAACGCTGTCTCCAAACATGCAATGGTGCATATTTTAATATCTTGCACAATATTTGATAAAAAGTAGCATCTCATAAAAAACAAGTAAGAACCACGAAACTGCAAGAGAAATAAACCAGATCACTAAGCATCTCCAAGCAACCTCCATGAGAAAAATATAAGGAATCACTACTAGTACACCAAGAAGCCTAGTATACAGAAATTACAGATTAATGCAGTCGGGCTCTTTGATTAACCTCGACGTTTTCTGAAAAAAAATTTCAACTTTAAAATGCACCTACATTTTTCTACTAATTGTTTATAGCTAAAATATTAATCCCTCCGGTAACCAGAACACATTAGAAGCTGATTCCGATTAAGCAAAGTAAGATACATGTTTTCCCATGATACTCGGGCTATAAGTCCAAGAAACTAAGGATCAAGTTATACACATTTCACTAAACAATCCTAAGTGCATTAATATTCAGAACTATGTTCCAATTTATTGCGTAATAACTTGCAAAAGTAACTCAATAATTTATGAAACAAGGAAAAAAAAATTGTTCCGGATATACAGTCTCAACACCAGTAGTGTACTGATATGGAACATGCAAAATTGAGAGGGAGAGGAATGCACAAGAGAAAAAAAAATAAACATCCTACACTACTAAAATGGTAGGAGAAGGAAGTTGAGGAGGAAGAGTAGGGAAGAAATAGGTAGTTTTAAGGAAGGAGAAAAGGAGACAAACACACATGTGCTCTTTCTCCCGATGCACTAAGCTGCCATCGAAGATAATGCCTTGACATGGGCCTGCTGATTCATTTACACTCATGTCAAACAACAGCTTTTTAAAGCATGACAACTACAACCTAACTACATAAAATCCAAGGTCAACATCCCATACTCACATTCCACTCCTTGTATCCTAGCAAAGAAAGTGTAATTTGCTTACCAAATGTAAAACATCGATGCTGACAAGGCGTGCATCTGCACCCTCGATAGTCACCAGCAAAACATTCCCAGCAACATCTGCTGTAGTTTTGTTGTTTACTATTTCATGCCTATTTGAATACTGTAGGTAAACAGTCTTCCCCCGTACTTGAGCTGGCTCTGATGAAGAAGCATAATATGATATCATAGCAATTGCTTGATTCAAATCCGCCTAGAAAGAGAAAATAATAATAATACAGAAGGTTAAATACCACAACAAAAACATTATCACCAAGCAGGCAACCATGCAAAATTTAACTGCACTTACAAATTCAATAAAAGCTTGATTTCGGTTTGCTCCAACATTGCATTTTGTATTCACGACCTTACCAAAAGGCTTCCCCAGTTCAATTAATTCCTCCTCCGTGCACTCCCATGGCAAGTTTCTCAGATGCAGCACCTTGGATGGGGTCTGGGTGTAACGGAACTGCGGCTGACTAGATACAGATGCCATCAAACAGAATAACCCTAACCTCTGACTAAAGAAACCTAAAAGCAATGTGCAGGGCAATGAATTCCTACAACAAAAACGCAATCATAGAATTCATTCAATTATCGATCTTGAATTCATAATCCAGTCAAAATCCAAACAAGAAGATTCACTTGCTATGCAAAATCAGACGAAATTCGAGCGGTTACTTGATTCATCTAACAAATAAGAACAATCGAACAAATTTTGGAGGGATATAAAAGAATCGAATATGATAACTTACCTGCGAAATTTGAATGATATAATGTGGAATGTGTAAACAAGATTAGGGTTCAAGAAGACGGAAGACAGAGATAAGACTGACCAGATCGCAAGGGTAAAACCGTCGGATATTATTCATATACGATGTCGTTTAGAGGAGTAATTATTAGGTGACGCGGCAAATTTCGACTGCATGATATAATGATTGTTGGCAGAGCTGGCACGCCACGTCACGCAACAACATCATTTATTTAGTTGTTTATGTTTATTCTTATTTTTATTTAATTTTGCGATTTTGCGAACTGTTCCACTCGCGCACACGATCGTCTCCTTGAACGACCCAACACACTAAACCCTAACTCTCTTTCTGGATCGCGAATTGTAAGTGCGTTACTCTTTACTCATATTTATTTTCTGTTTGGTTGCTGAGAAAATCTGGTCCGACATGTTACATATTTTCCCCCAATTTGTCGTCAGTTAGGTTGTCCAAATAAAATACAAACCAGCCCAATTAGTTTATTTTAAATTTTGATAACACATGTTTTTTTTTATAACACACGTTTTCGTTTCTAGTCTTATAGTTGAAGAAATAAAATCTGGATTATTTACTTCTTGTATTCCACTGAAATTTAGATTTCTTTTGGAATGGAAGACACTTATAAGAAGTGCTGAACATATGTTTGATAAATTTTTGAAGTCCATTGTATAATGGAGGGATCACAGGAAGAAAAGGAATTAGAAGATTGGAGATTTGGGTGTCTTCAGTTTGAAGAAAGGAAGTAAAAGAACTGAAGAGAAGTGCATGAAATTTGAGATGGAGATTCAAAAGCAGAAGAGTGATTATGACGCACTCGAGGAAAAATTAAGGGCAATCGAAGCTGAAAAACTTGCAATTGGTAATGAACTCAAGGCTTTGAAGAAAACAAATGATGAGATTAGCCATAAAGTTTCTGAGAATGCAGACGATAAGGAGCTTTTTGGCTGTTTGATAAGCCACTTTAGTCATGGAAGAGAGAGTGGTAATGAAGAATTTGTGGATTTGAATAGGGATGAGGAAGATAAATTCACTCAACTTATGATTGAGAACAAGGTTCTGGAGTGCGAGAAGAAATTGGCAGAAAGCAACACTGAGGTTTGGAAGGAAAAATGCAAGGAATTGGAGTCAAAGATCTTGCAGTTGGAGGAGAGTTTGGTGTCAAGAAGCAAGGAACTGCCATTGGATGAAACAAATCTGGATTTGGTGAAAGATGGGTATAGCTGTCATTCCCTTGGAAAAGAAATTGGTGGTTCACATCCAGCAGGTATTCATTTTCTCACATTTGTACCACATGGGTTAACTTATGTCATTAATGTGTTTTTTCAAGTTATGTTGTGCATGCAGAAAAGAATGTTCGTGCAAAAATTAGTTTTAATAACAAACACAAGAAAAAACAACTTTTCAAAGTTTATATGACCCCCGCAATTACAATATCTCTATAAATTGTGCCCACTCCCCATATTGTTTCATTCATGCACATGATTTTACACAAATCTCTACCCTATCGGCAAGGCGATTGTGAAATTGTTTGATCCTCGGCTTTGACTGAGCCTACTAGATGATCAACATAAATGTTAGATAGATCTTTATACTTTAAATATAATTACAACATGCTTATATGATTAGGCCAGAAGCATGAGTCAGTGTGATATAATCTTCCACATCAATCTTTGATGAACCACATGCTCATTTCATGGAAATGACAAGACACACACACCTGCCATTCTTGATCAAGCCTAGACTAGCTGTTGGCTGGAGTCCAACAATACTTTTGCAGATTGATCTTAATTTCCGATATTTTAGTTCATGTCATTGATGTGCAACATTGAAATTAAAATAATCTTGCTTTTGATATGTGGAATGTGGATGTGGTCCATTTAGTTTAGATTGCATAATTCTTCAAATGTACTGATTTTAAATTTAAATATTTTTCTTGTTGGACCAAGAAAGAGTCGAATCGAGCATTGATTGAAACATTTCTTCCTTTATAGACCTGGATGCCCTTTTGGAATATGTGAATCACTTCCTTCACAATATTACAATTAATCTCATTGTGTTGAAGTTCAGTCTAACAAATTTTTTTTTATACAAGGCACACCTTATGTTGATACACCTCAAAAGGAAAGCGGTACCCAAGTTAGAAAGCATTTAAAATTTGAAGAGGAGAGGAACCACAGGCAACATATTGCTCCAGTCACCCTAGGTGCTGCTGTACCTGCTTCTGTTGCGGTCATTAATGTTCTCGACAGTGATGATGAACCTGACACTAATTTTGAGATGCTTACTCCTGGTAACGAGAGAAACGAGAAATCAGATACTTCAAATATTAGTATATTAGGAACGGCTGTGAGTATTAATAAGGAAATGATTTCTGAGAATGGATTGAATAGCACAATTCCTGACCAGAGGACTGAGGAACATGGGGATGGTCTCAATGAGAACATTCCTGTTATTCCAGTTTCCCAAAGAAAACGAGCTTTTAATGTTGTTACTAGTGACACAGAAAGCGAGGATGATGACAATATTCCAATCTGTAAGAACAGAAGGTTGCATTGGGAAAAAAATATACCTGAGAATGAAGCTGTTGATTTCAACATCTCTATGGAAACTGCTCCTGCTGATAACAATGTGATAGATGCTGCAACCCCTCCAAGACGGCGGCGCCTACTAACATTGCATCAACGCGAAGGAAAAATTGGCGATGAAATTAAACCCTCAAATAATTTGGAAACAAGTGGGTCTAAATACAATCGAGGAATTCTTACAACCGATGATGTTGAAGATGATGATGATTCAGAAGAGGTTGAATCAGACAGCAACAATGACAAATTGGGTGGATTCATTGTTGACAGCTCTGATATTTCAGATGGTTGTGATACTTCTAGCTTATCTGGAGAAAATATATCAGATGATAATATGGACTATGGTGAGGTTATGTCTGTTATCCGACGTAAGAAAGATCAAAATATGGAGTGGAAGTTTGAGGGAGACATGCTTGCAGCGCTTGGTAAGGATCCTGAATTGTGCATGAAAGCTGTATGTGCTCTGAACCGACGACAAACATCTGATGAACAAGCCTCCAGGCTATCATTGGTTCATAACAACCGAGGGTTCAGCAAGCTTGATGCGTACAGGTATAATTGTAAAAGGTCAACTTCAAACCAAGTGGTGACATAAGATATAAGATATACTTTTTTCATTTATTTATAAATCCCATTATATGTAATTCCTAGCTCTTCCTCTATTTTGACTTCCTTCAAACCCTGCCCTGGAGGATTAGTTTTGGAGGCCACTTTATAGGGAGAAAGGTAAAGTCCTTGCTATATTCGTATAACAGTTATTTAGTCTGAACTTTCATAAACCTGAATCAAAGATGCATTTCTTTTCATTATTTGTATTGACAAATCCTAATTATTGTTATTAGCTAGTCCTCCCCTTCCTACTCAAGATGGGACATATCGGTTCTTGATTTTGTTTCTTAGTGATAAACCGGGTAGCAGTCATATGTTTATCATTGATAGAATAAATACATTCTGATATAACTATGTTGATTTATATCTGTAATTATTTCAGGGGGTCTACTTTGGCCCAGTTTCTTACTAGTGGAGATCTCGAAGGTGATGTAAAGAAATCTCTGAAGGAGTTGCAGTATTATGATCCTAACGCAGTTGAACAATGCAGATCCTTAGCACTTCGTTACTCTAAGCAGTTATATGATATCTACAGTAAGAAAGAGGATCCCTACTTTCTCCCTTCATGATGTCCAATGTGTGCATATGCCATAAACTATCTACGTATCAAGTTCCAAGTTTTTGCCGAAGCGGAAACTTGATGGTTAGCTAGGTTCCAAGTTTTTGCCTGAATGATGTATATATTAGTATATTACCCAATGTTCTAACAGTGCCATGGTACCACGTTGCATTAGCTTCCTGTAAATTATTGACGAGTACAGATGCTGGATTAACATTTTGGGGTCAGTTTTTACTAAAATATATATTTTTTTAACTCAAAAGATTTGGTAAACTTTAAATGTTCATAAAGATATTTTAAATATATTTTTCTTGTTTAAATTATGTTCTTTTAATGCAATTAATGGTATTTTTCATTAAAATGTTTACCTTTTTTGTTAAATTAAATAATTTTTGTATAAATATTTTTCAGAAATATAACTTCAACATTTTTTCTTAAAAATATTAATCTAGATTTGAATTTTGTATTCCTAAAATGCATGGGGGACGTTTTTCCTAAAAAGATTTCTTAAATTTTTTTCAATAGTTTAATTTTACAGAATCCTTTTCTTTTTGTTAAAAACTGACATCATAATGCTTTTGACTTAAAATACTATTTTTTTTAGTGAATTATAGGTGCCTCAAATCTTACATTATAGATAAGATTAATCATATTTGGACGTAGAATAATAGTTAATCATTTTTTATATCTGCGATTTCTGAATTGAATTTATGACCATCGATTATATCAAATATCCGTTTGAAAATTAGCTCACTTACGATTGGTATAAAATACTTTTTCGCCATTGTATAAAATACTTTTTCAAAGATATTGTAAGACCCATCTCACAAATTGAAGGGCCCAGATTTAGAATTTTTTTTAATAGAAAATGTGGGCTTTATTTTAATTATAGAAATACAAAATAATCAGACCACATAAGTGTCTAAGTACATATGGAATTACATTGAGGTCCAGATTTAGATTTAATTTGCTGAAATTGTAGGCACAAAATTTACAATAAAAAATAATCTTTCAAACTAGTCTATATACAAGAAGCACAAACACAATTACCTTACAAAATATAGCAATATGAATGTTTTCTCAAAAATAATTATAGAAAATCTCAATTACGAAATTGAGGAGGAGAGAGCAATCAAATTATTATGGATACTAAGTATTAGCTACAAATTATAAAGGTTTGATTGGTTGAGATTCTTAGGTGTTGGCCTATGAGTTGCATCCCAAAAGGAACTACCTAGGAGAATTAAATTGAAGTCCACATAACATAAACACATGATTATCAGAATATCCCTGAAATTCTTTTCTTAAGTTCTTGTTTTCCCCCCTAATCCTAGAAATAAACGCTCTCTTAACTTAGTTTAACACCTAACAAAAAAATGCTAACTAAACATCAACCACAACACCTGCAACAATGGCCAAGAACAATCTAGCAGTGCTCAATGCTCTAGACACTGCTCGAACCCAATGGTACCATGTCACCGCCATTGTTATCGCCGGTATGGGCTTCTTCACCGATGCATACGATCTCTTCTGCATCTCCACAGTCTCAAGCTTCTCGGCCGCCTCTACTACTACGAT
>JAYMTC010000752.1:0-10777 GCA_036897605.1 Melianthus villosus
TTTTTCGGTAAAAATTATTGTATTGGTATACAAAAAAAACTCTTATGTTAGTTAATTTGAACTATTTAAGATGTTTTAGAAATTATATTATTTAATAATTAATAATATTAATGTTTGTTACTTAATTCATTTGGAATGTTTTAAAACAAAATTTTAAGTAAAAAATAATGAGTTCAATCTTAAAACTGAATTAATTAATATTTTTTTAGATATATCCATTCAGATAAATATATTTTACAACTATTAAAATTAAAATAATAATAATGCGAATAGATAATGTTACAAATATTTAAATCATTAGAATTGATTAACATTAGTATAAGATAAATTAAATTATAAAAAAGTTCACAATAATTTATAGTCAACATATAAACACTATAAAGTCAGACATTAATATTCATCTTTTAACTTTAAATTTTAACAAAGGACACATTTAATATAAATAATAATATTAGGACAGTCATTTCTTAAAAAGAGTAACTTTTTACCGGGGAATAAAAATTTGTAGACCATATCAAGATTAAAAAGATAAATGGAAAAATAAAACCATTTTCAGAAAATAAAAATAAAAATTGAAGTTTTCATGGAGAAAATCCATTGGAAGCTCGTGATAACATTAAAAAATGATAGTGAACTGAGTGTGTTGATGATCAAAAGAATTATCTACAAAGGTTGTATCCTATTCTAATAATAGCATAAAACAAAGGTAATTCTAGGAGTAAAAGGAGGGGAAAAAGGAATTACTGTTGCCACACTCTATCTAGTTTCTATACAATGCCCTCCTGGAGGAATCCACAACCACAATTCAATATATGCACATCTTTAATATCCCCAGGCAAGCTTTTTTGCATTAGTCGAAATGGGAGCGATCGTGGTCGGTTGATCTATAATCAGTTATTTGTTGTATGAGATGAGTCAATGTCATTTGGATGGGTTAAATGAATCTATATTGTATAGTGGTAAGATTCAGTTATATTTAGTAAAACAGCATCTCCCCGTGGATTACCCAATTGGAAAAGCTTTCGGAATACTGAGAAGGTACTATATCACAAGTGAGCTCACTAATACTTTTATCTCGTCTCTGCAAGATAAAATGTAGACGTGCTTTATAATTAATTTTCAACCAATTTCCTACTGCATACTGCATATCTGATGCAGCCAAGTAAAAATATGGGGAGCATTCAAGATTGCAGAGGCTTGTTACCTTGATGCTAGATACAGACTCGCTTGCTGAGGTGGAACTTTCAACATACGTGTCACTTGCAACAGCATTCTCCAATGATATGCCAAATATAGACCTGTAGCAATTGAAGTCATTCAATGGCCATTAGACTATTTTAATAAAATAGCCACTCACTGTCAACAGATAGAAACTGAGATCTACCTTTGATGTGTTTCTTCTTCAAATGAATTTCCGGATGAAGAAAGCCAGTCGATGTCAACAAACTTAGAGCAGTTGCATTCATCACCATGTTCATCGTCACAAAAATAATCATTTTCGCCAGATTGGTAAAACTGTGCATCTCTGGAAATAGCCCTACGAGACACTGAAGGAATATGCCTACAGAGTAGAGAGAGAATATCTAATTTTCAGGATTGTTAGAAAGAGACTTTTTTGTCGATGAATAGAAATATAGACTTCTAGTATGTCAATACCTAATGTTTCCCATTTATTATATATTGGAGATATTATATTGAAACAATAAAAAGGAAAGGTGATTCAAGTGGCATGTCACTCTGTACAAAAATGATAAACCAAATTTCCATTTTTATTTTGTTAAACCAATTTTTTTAACACTTCATATTGCTTAATCAACTGAACAAGTCAACAGCTGATATATATAAGCTAATGCAAACATACCTTGAATAAGATATTTCACCTTCACATGTTGCAAAATCTGTCTCTGAAAATACTTTGTTCCCACCTTGCCCTTTCTTAGACAATTGCCTATGGTGTCCAGCATGTAAGGCTGAGTTATTTTCACAGAGAATATTCCCATCTGAGAGAGATCTTATACCAAATGGCCTGCATATTTTTTAGAATCGAATAGGCCGGATGAATTATTACTCATCCTTCTGCAAAAATGTGAGTGTATATTATATACACGACTAATTTATTCTATATAAGTGGAACCCGATGATTAATTTTTATGTTCAGAAAGCACTAACATCAGTGTTTGAAATCTACAGAAAATCATGTATTATAGTTACATTTCAAATTTTTCTCTTACCCCAGCCACAATACTAAATCTTGATAATCTAACATATAGGTATTTTCAAAAACATGAGAATGTTCCCTCACTTTCCTGATTCTAAGATACAATGAATACTGCATAAAAGAACAAATATAAACTATATAGTTTGTTCAATAAGAAGTGAAGATCGTTATAAGATTTAATTGGATGGAAAGAAGAAAAACATAGGATGACAAGGGAATAATTAAGAATGGCTAAAATATGATGAAGATAATTTGAAATGGGAACCTCCTCAGAGGTGGTACCAAAGCACTGTTTTTTCCAAATGCATGTTCAGCAGAGTCCACAGGTGCTACTTTTTTAGAACCATCGTGGCTGCTTCAAAAAGCGAATTTTGGCAACTAAATTTCCTTGTATTCTTGGATTTCAAGCAGGTGAAGAAGGCACTCGGTCACAATTATGCAACCAAAAAAAATGTCGCAGAAGTAATTGTCCTTAACTAAAACTTTTTAGCCTACATATTCTGCTAAAATCCCGAAAACCTGAAAATAAGAAAGCTAAAAAGTTGAACACGTCATTTTGTACCTAGATGTCTTGCCCACAATATAGGGACCGCCTCTCTTGGCACAGTAGTGCTTGTCTGCATCCAACTCCCAGATTGCTGGCTTACCTTGTTGTGGCTGGAAGTACCCCAAAAATCTGAGAATTAAGTGAATTAATATAATACATGGGTCACACTACAGGTAGTTAGGTATACTCATAATAAACAGATGCCTTTTGAAAGCTTCTTCAATGTTCTATAAATAAATAAAGCAACCAGTATAGGAGGCATATTTAACTTACATACTGATAGCATCTTGTTTCTCAGCATCCATGTAGGCATTACTATAAAAACGTCGTAGAGTTCTGAAGAGCTCCTGGGACTGCGTGGCTGCTTTCCATTGACCTCTGCTCTCAGAAAAAATCTGTTCACCAAACCAAAGTCATAATGGATAGCTCTAAATATGGTGCCGACACAAGAGAGAAGCTCTGAAGCCTGCTAGACTTCAAACATGAACTAACACACTGAAGACAAACTGGTATGGCATCAAACTCATAAAATATGCATTTAACCAATCCTGATAGCTTAAACTCGCAAACACCTTTATCTTGAAGACTTACCTTGTTATGAGCTGCAGATCCCCCGTATTGTAGTGCAAGTGTATCTCCCATAATCTCATACATACTCATTAATTGCTCGGCCGAAGGGTTATCCAGATCAATATTGGGCGATTCCATCAATCCCAAAGCTTGCAGCTGACGTCCAAGAGCAACTAGACCATATGCATATTGCGCAACATTAGTGCGGTCCAAGCAGTCTATACAGTTGGTACGTAGGACACCTTTTTGAAACAGTGGAGGCTTGACTGTGTAATTTTCACTGCCATCTTCACTATCATTGGTACCCTCTAATTCTAGGTTATCAGAATCATTGCTCTTACTGGAAAGGTTTAACAGAGAACCTTCGCTACCATAGTTCCTGTATCATATCTCCACTATCAGCAGAGAAATAGGTTCTGCAACTCTTAACAAAGAACCCACGTATGAAAGTTAATCATAAGAGTATGACACAGAGAGGTTTTTGTTTTCAAGGCTTCACAATATATGATTGTAAGGCGAGTATCGAAGAAACCATTCTTATATAAAGCACAAATAAATAAATTAGTCGGTGAAACATATTTGAAAAATCATGGAATATGAGAGCACTTGAAGATGTAACATCTCAGTAGAAAAGCCCTGAGGAATATAATATAAAATATTGCACAAATTAAAATAGCTATGCGGTATAAACTGCCAGTGGAGGAGATACCAAGAAACAAGTATAACCTTAATCAAGTTAAAAGGTAATAATCATGACTTCCATTGCTACCATAATTAATGTATAGAAAAGAAAAACAGAAAAATTATGCTAATAGTGTAGAACTTTTAACTGACACTTACTCATCAAAGGAGCACTTGGAAAATGCTTCTGCATATAAAGTTGTTTTCACTTGAACATAAAATAGACCAGTTACATTTAAAGCATATGCAGCCACTTTGCCTAGACGCACCAAAACATTTGTAGCTTTGCTGAAAAATGGGAAGGATTTACCGATTTCAATCACCATTTAAATATACAATTTTATAGTTTTTAAATAATCAACAAAAGACGTACTTTTTTGAGTATTTGTTTAGATCCCATTGAAGAAACCTTAGGCGATTTTCCTCAGCTAAATTTTTATTGATAAATCTGATAGCATTTGCAAACTCAGCACCGAGAATGGTTTCCCGAGGCTTCCTCTCACGAGTCTGTGAATGACCATCATTGTTATGAAAAAGGATAGAGGAACAGAAATGAAAGGAGAATTAGATCAAAACAATCACAAGATGAATACAGGGGCAGAACATATATTGACTTAGTTATACCTTTATCAAATTCAATATGAGTATTGGATTTCCATATCGCATGGCAAGATTTTCAAAATGAAGTCGCGTGGCTTCATAATTGTAGTCTTCTCTTGATACTGCAACATAAAGAGAGGTCAGCAAAATGTTTGATGATACTACTGAGATTCTATATTCCTTGAACTCTTTAGTAACCCCCCCTACAAAGTTGGCCAGAATAGAGATGGGGATATGGTTTTTAAAATCCTCAAAAACAATGGAAAGTGTTCTAAAATATAGACAATTTGTGTGTCAAGCACATACTAGTTGTACCCAAAGTTCAAGTAACATAGCTGAAAATGAATCTTGGGTTTGCGAAAGTCATACATTTAATGCCGGGTTTGATATTCAGTCGTGAAGTTTCCTGGGACCAGAAAAGGGGAATTGAACCCCGGATTTGAGTAATAGAAGTTATTTGCGTAGGGAATCCTTCAGGAACATCTTCAAACACAATCTGTTCTGTCTCGACATCATTAGCTACACTACCCTTCTCATTTACACCTCGTCTTAAATATCTAAACATGCAAAAAAAAGTGAGACATGTTTTTGAAAGAGAAATACGCATCTTAAATCTTCAATGCACATAAAAACAACAAGCTGTCTTCAGGAAATATATACACATCAAGGACAGGTATGTAATTGGATCTGGATGCATCTAAAATGAGCTCACTTTAAAAGGAAATAGCGGGTATCAATCATTAATGACGAAGGTAGATTGTTCTAGTAGGATTGTGACACTTAGATGATGTTGATATTATTAGAACTAATTGTTGAAATGATTTAAGAAAATGTCTGCCTTCATCCATATCGTAAACTTTATGATATTGGATCCTGTTAAGGGGGGTGCAAATGTCTGAACCTGACTTGGCCTTCTCTTCATAGGTAAGTAGGAGACTATCCTTCGAGTGCTTCAAGCTAGTTGCACTTCTCATAAGCTTTTCTATGGTGGCTCTCCCTGATAATTACCAACATATCCTTTGATTCATTTCCAAAAAAGGAATTCCACATCGATCCAAAGAACCTATAAAAAGAGTACTGGCGCAATGTATTTTTTGTGAACCTAAATATATGTAACATTTTAACGAAATTAAAAAGGAGCTTTATTATTTGCTAGATATACATTTTTCCATCCTTGATCTACTTTTACTAGCAAAATCTTGTTCGCAAAGTTCCAGGTTCACTTATAGTGATCGTGATTCATGAACTTAAGTATAAGCTCAAAAGTAGACAACAATAACCTTAAACAATAGTTAGTAGTCAATATTTTTAGCAATCCTCAGGAAGAGAGTCAAAAGAATGTCATTGTCCATTTTTAATTTTTTTCTTTGCCTCAAAACAAATGTATTTAAAAATATGAAGGAAGAATATGAAATGCCTTACTAGTATACCCATGGCTTCCAAAGATATGTTAGACATTGAAAATCGAAACTTGGAGGATCTAGGTGGTTCATAAGACATAACTTGATCAGACAATCAACAGTTCTTCAAATATAGCATATAACCATCTTAAGAAAGATGTGCTTTTGCATTTTAAATATGTACAAACCTGGTGCCAGCATAGTGACGGGAGCGTCTGGCAATGAGGGTCAACTTGATGTCTCTGTGAGATACTGAAAGTTTGACCTAAATAGAGCTCAAGAGTTAAAGCATCGCAAACAAACTTTTTGCTCTTGCAGTAAGAGAAGTAAAAATACAAGCGAAAATATTCAATCAGAAGCTTCATTTAAACATGAAATACATGCAGAGGGTGAATTCCTCATCCATGTGACAGAACCCCCGAACCACAGCCTTCCAAAAAGGGGTTCCTAACTCCTATTGAAGGAAAATATGTTTAATTTTCTGGAACATGGATATAATTTCAATTCAGCTGGTTTATAAGCTACAACAGTTATAAAATGACCAAATAAATGTTTCAGTACATACGAGCTACAAACTTCCATATTTAAAAAAATGTGCACTGTTTTTTAGTAGCAGGAAAATAGTGCATCAAAAGAGTCCATCACAGATATGACAACAGAAAACCTCTGGGATTAATCGACTTCCTATCAGTAACCCCCCTTGGAATGAAATTACATAATCACATTACATCTTAAAACACTCCGTACCTGTTTAAAGAAGCCATATACTAATGCAACTGTCCAGAACGTATTCTTGAGATTACTTCGTATTCCACGAGTTAGGAACTCATTCCAAACAAACATTGAGTCGTAGTCGGTTCTCCCTGTCTCATTTTCACACATGTTACTCTGAAGATTATGCATCACATGATATGAGTAGCTGAAAAAGAAGTCCTTGGCAAGGTCCACTGTGCATAGGAGTTTCTTGTATCTATGCCATAAAAAAGAACACAACAAATTAAGGAAGAAAAAATTAGTAAGTCAGTCTTAATTTTATCAAATGGAAAGAAGACTGATCAACAGCTGCTTGAGAATAAATTTAAACAACAAAAGATAAACAGAAAGAAGGTGTTTCCCCTTGACACCCTGATGATAGTATCATCATGATACGCCATAGTTGTCAATGGCGTAAAGCGCATCGAGGCACAAAACCTCTCTGAAGTCATGGCATAAGGCATGGCGCAAGGCGCGCCTTTTAAAAATGATTAGAAAAAGAATAGTAATAATTATTATAAAGGTAAAAATGAAAAAAAATAATTAAGTAATATTAAAAATGAAAAATAAGTTAGTATAACCTTTTAAAAAATACTACCGTATATAACAAACATAAATATTTTTAATATTGTAAAAGTTATCATTTTAAAAAGTACAGTTATAATATTCTGATGAAGTATAAAAAAAAACTATAAATTTTGAAATACAATAAAAAATGCTTAAGAATGTAATTGACAGAAGTTGTAAATTAAGATTTGAAAAGAAAATCCAATAAGAAGAAATCACCAAACATGAGAACAAAAAGTAAAATCAGCAGAGAGAATATAAAATGATAATTCATATATGACATTTTGCAAATGCGCTATAGTTGCAAGCCTTTAGTCATCTTAAGGCGCTAAAAAGACGCGCCTTATATATATATCGACCTTGTCTTGAGTTGTCCGAGGCGCTAGAGGTGGCGCGGCGAGGAGGGCACCTTTAACAACTATATGATGTGCTTTCACATATAACATGTAGTACCATCATGATACTCTTTTGCATACATGTCATCATACCATCACAAAGGCAGGGAAGTTTGCCCCCATCATTTGCAACAAATGAACAGGAAATAACTGTCGATATGCTAATGAGGTACTTAGCAGTTACTCTAACATTCTAAAAGAGACCAAATATTTTATCTAGAAAAAATGAAACTATAAGCATCAGAAGAGCATGTGACTTAATTAATAAAGAAGATCACATCATTCATTAAGGTGTTTAGACAAAAGTAGTACAAAGATTATATTACGACCCCTATGTGCTTGGAACCAACCAAAATAAACAAACTATAAGGCAAGCCTCACACGATTACATGTGGCAATCTATGGTTCTCCATGGTAGTTTTAGTTCTTCTTTAGAAGTGACAAGTACACATTACATTCATATGTAGAATGGACAAAAGACCTGTTCTCGCTCTTAGAATATGCCACACTGGATCGCACAGTAGAATTTGGAACTGCGATCATCTTGCACTTAGTAATGGCATATATTTTATGGCCACAAATAGCACCGATCTTCCTTCTTTTCGTTATAATGAGCATGTAATAAGGTCCCAAAAATTTAATGAACCCTAAAATCAGAAAAAAGCTTAATGAGTCCAATGAAACAAAACAAGCTCATATACAGAAAGAACCTGAAAATAATCGTACCGATGATTCCATAACAAATGGTGACAAACTTAAGTCCACCTGTAGACCTGTTTCCCCCGTGTATTCGCTGTAGCAGTTCACAACATTCCTTTTCTGAGTACATTGTAGAATCTTCCAGAATATTTAGTTCAGATGGCTCTAATCTGTCAATCTTTAAAACCCGGGAGATTGTCCTATTCTTGTCTCTTCCTATCATGTAAAAGTTCTGTTGCATAAAACAGTATATGAGAACTGAACTTACTGCAATACAACCAAACACAGTAACACATTATCTACATCTAAAAGAGCACATTCCAGAGTACAAAAAGAATCATGTTAGCTTCATCCACATCTTATACTACCTTAACAACTCACAAAGACAGTATTGGATAACTTTGTTTGAGTATAACAAAAATGCCACACATCTCAAACCTAAAAGATTTATGCTTATGCAGATAGCCTTCACATAAGTTTTATACTAGCTAGCTACATATAAACTGGAATTTGATTCAGCCCAACCCAATAAATTCTTATGTGGGAGGGGGCAAAGATGTTCTAAATCCTTTTCTCATAGAAAGACAACCTAAAGTTGCAATATCTAAATGAGCTACAAACTAATATTTTCTCATAGAACACAAACACTATCAATGAACAATCATCAATACCAAATGACAATTGACTCCTCCAAAGATCAAAACGCAAATGAATAAACGTAAGGATTAAAAACATACAGAACGAGTCTCGTAAAGCTTGAAGTGCTTGCAAAGGTTCGATTCCTGCTCCTCGCAATTCAAATTGCTGAACTCTTTCTCTTCAGCCATCATATCCTCCGGATCCCGAGCTTCGAGCTCGGGGCCTCAATGACTCAAACAAACATACAACGAATTAATAAAATCACCAAACCTTTCTCATCTCTGCAACAAAACCTAATACTAAATCTCCACAACGATGAATTCACATACAATGTGAGTAAAAAAAACACATTCGGAAACGAAGAATCGGCGATCAAACAAATGTAGAATTGAAAATAAAAGCTCTGATGATGGCGATGAGATAAACGAAGAATATATAATAGAAAATTTCAGCGTATAAAGGCAATAAGGACGATGAGAGGAATCGGAGAGGGAGAAATAGCTCCGGCGACTGAAACGAGAAAGGAGAAAATTGAACTTTCATGGGTTGGCATGTCTATTTTCGTTAATTAATCGTACTTTGAATATACGTCGCCAATTTATTTTAACTTGATTATAAGATTGACATAAATTAAGGCAGATTTACCATTATCAATATTTTCTAAAAAAAATATATAAAAAAAGAGATTTGTTTGTGAATATTAACATTAGAATTACGTCAGTCTAAAATTAGCTCGCTTGTCGCATATTACTTTTATGTATTATAAAATAATTTTATTTTGAAAGATAGCAGGGATTTAGCTCGTTGACTTGTTTTAAAATTAGTGGCGAGTTCAAACTCCAACGAATATAATGAAATTCATCATATATTTTTTTTTTAACTTTTTCTCTCTTCGTCGTTATCCTCACCATTTAGTTATTAAACAGTTTATCTTAAATTTAAATAGTTTATAGGGGAGGCAAAAATAATAGTAAGTATAATTGTTTTACGCAATTGTAAAATATGAAAGTAAGAAAAATTTCTTCAATATTTATTTCTTGTCGAAAGAGAGATAACGGACATGTTAAGATTTTTAAAGACGTAATTTTTCAATATATTATTATTTTGGTAATGAAATTGATACATATATAAAACAGATTAAGTTTTTGTAATTTGTTGGGTTTAAAAGTTGTTGCAAAATTTAAGCCGCATTTTTCATTCGCGCAGAGTTATATCTGAAGTTCGTATCTGATAAATTGAGAATATTAAATGTTCATTGTATTATGCGCATAATTATATTAGGGTAATTTTAAAAAGATGCCGTACAAACTTTTCATATATAATATAATTTTAGAATTTTATAAAGAGTATAGAATGGTCATCATATGTTAAAAAATGTATTATGAAAATTATATTTGAAAATCATGTAGAATTTCTTAAAAATTAATATAAGAATTAAAAAATAAATTCAAACATAAATTCTTACCATCTTTATGAACATATGTCAACATTTTCTTTCAATAATGGGTAGATTAATGTAATGCTTACTTTTTATAATACATCTCTTTAATTTTACTAACTTTTGTATTGTGGATAAATATTTTCTTTATCCAGTTTAAAATAAGTAGTATAGATATATTGTACAATTTGCTTGTCTCATATTTATTCAATTTAATTTCATGTTATGCTATTTTTAATTCTAACGATGCCAAAAATTTTATTTTATTTT
>JAYMTC010000753.1:0-10770 GCA_036897605.1 Melianthus villosus
CCAAACTCATTTAAGCTAAACATTAACCCGCTTATTAACGTGTCGTGTTCGTGTTATCTTGTAATAAATTGTTAACAATAGTTCTTAATTACGGGACTTCATAAAATTTTTACTCAGTTAATATTATATTTTAGTTTAAAATTTATTGGGTCACGCTTCTCTCGCCGTCGTCATTAATCCTCTAATTATGACTTCTAATATCTCTTATTATATATCTCTTATTATATCTTCCTCATGTAGATACTGCATTCACATCAAAATTATGAATTTTGGTCTTTTTATATCCATATCCACCATTTTGATAAATATATTTCAAAGTCAAAAAACCAAAATCTTGCACAAATCTCAAATACATGGAGAGATAAATCAAGTGGTAACATAGCATGTCCGAGATGTGGAGGTCTTTGGTACTACTAGTAGCCTAGCCTTGTATTTGTCTTCTCTCTCCAATTATTTCTCTCTTAAAAATTATCCCTTTCACTTACCAGTACCAAATTTCAACTCGTTTAAGATGGGTTTCTTTTTTATGTTCCTATCCTCTCTTTGATGCTTATTTTTCTTCATCACTATGGACTTGTTTTACAAAAAGCTTCATTAGGTTCATTTTTTAATGGATTTTGGGGTATCGGGTTTTCAGGGTTTGGTCAACCCAGATGCAAAAGCTCAATCACCTAGCTATGACTTTGAAGGGAATCAAAAGGAGATTGGATCTGGTTTTGTTAAGCAAGGGAGATCTGGGTCTGGTGAAGATGATTGGAGGACCTCGAAATCTGCTATATGTGATACCTTGTGTATGGGAACTCCATTGCTGAGATCTAACACACAGGAGCACATGTTGAGCTTCTCTTCAGTAAAATCAGAAACTCCATTTATCGGCAAAAATGGTGGATTGATGGATATCCCCATTTACAGTAGAAATGCAGGTAACATTTGATTTGCTTTGTTCACTTTTGGTTTGATTGGTTGGTGAAAAGAAAATGTATCAAATGGGTTTTGTTGATTGATGATTTTGTGCAAAGGGTTTTTGGGGATAGGCAGGTAGGTGAGGGTAATTGCTAGTACTTTGATGTGGCTTTTAGTTTTATATGTTGGTGATGAGAGTCTTTTCATGTTCATTTATTTTAGTATAGATTCGAGTTTAGTCTTGTCAATAAAAGAGGAAAAGTTCATTCTTTTATTTCAAACACTCACTAGATTGGTCATTGTTCCTCAAAAATAGCTTTTGCATCTCTGTTTTGGTTAATTTATGTCCTTAAGATTGTGATTGCAAGACAGCAAAGAAAACAAGTGTAGGCCAAAATGCTTAGAATAGTTCTTTCTCATTTTTGAATCACATTCACTGAAGAATTCAACAGTTAATTTCATGTTCAGGTTATGGCTCTCTTAGCTTGAATGCGAATATGCATGAGCCTTTTGCCGGTGTTAAAGGAGTGTTTACTCCATCTCAGTGGATCGAATTAGAGCACCAGGCATTGATCTACAAGTACATCACAGCAAATGTGCCTGTGCCGTCCAATTTGCTCCTTTCCTTGAAGAAGTCCATCAATCCTTTGGGCTTGTCCAGTTCTTTTGCTGGATCCTATCCTCCAACCTCGTGTATGCCCTGATTTTTATTGGTTAAATATATTGTTAAAGGTAGGTTTTAACCGTGTGTAAGTGCAGGTGATTTTGCATAGATGTGCAGGAAAGGGATTGATGTTGATATAATTTTAAATGGCTCCTGAGTATCGCCAAATGCAATCATATTTTCTGCTGATAATACATTATTTCCGTTTTAACTCCTTTTCTACAGAGGCTTTAGTAATCTCTACAATTTCTGTTTATATTTGGTGTTGAAGTCCTATAGTAGACATATGTGTGTGTGTGTATATATATATATATATATATATATAGCAGAAATTAAATTTACCACATTTTAGCTATAAAGTATATATGAGTACCTTGTCAATCCCCATCTTTTCCCCCTTTTCCATCTTGACTGATCTTTTGTCACCTTATTTTATCTTTTTTTTTTCAACTTTGTAGTAAGATGGGGTTCTTTCCATTTCGGTTTATCTGGAAACTCCGATCCTGAACCTGGTAGGTGTCGTCGAACGGATGGGAAGAAATGGCGGTGCTCGAGAAATGCTGTTCCCGATCAAAAGTACTGTGAAAGACACATAAACCGGGGCCGCCATCGTTCAAGAAAGCATGTGGAAGGCCAGACTGGCCATGCCTCCTGTGGGGCCGCCAATGCAAGGGCGGTAGCAACATCCATTTCAAAATCTACTATTCCCCCTGGTGGTGCACCGAACAGCCTTGTGATCCCACAAAATCGGTTAAAGAGCTTGAAGACGGGGGTTGTGACTCCTTCGGAAGTAGCCTTCGTCAACAGGTCAAAAACAATATTTTTAAGCTTCTACTTTCTGCTTAGTTGACATGAGCAGACCCCATTACATTACATTACATTATCTTACTTCAGTGAATAGGATTTGTCCCTATAGATGAAACTTAGGATTCTTTTCTTTTTCAGAAGCGTTTCTATCATATTTCAGTCTGGTTCTTTTGTAGTTTATGTGTTCTGCACATGTATTCTTCCTAGTCATGAATGCAAAAAGTTTGATATTTCTTCATTTTTTCCTAGCAGAGGGAATTCGTGTGGCAGAGCAGAAGATACTCAAAATCATAGGACGATGCCCTCCACTATGAATCTCAAATCACAGGAATCTCCTTTTACTATTCCTAAACAAGACATCCCTTTTGGAGGATCCTCTCTGTCCGACTTTGGCATTGTTTCTTCAGATTCCCTCCTTAATCCTTCCCAAAAGAGTCCTTATATCAATTCTAAAAGCTATGGTTCATTTCTAGGCTTTACCCACCAA
Source organism: Melianthus villosus (assembly GCA_036897605.1). Taxonomy (NCBI): domain Eukaryota; kingdom Viridiplantae; phylum Streptophyta; class Magnoliopsida; order Geraniales; family Francoaceae; genus Melianthus; species Melianthus villosus. Next base: position 2,862 of record JAYMTC010000753.1, read on the forward strand.
GAAACCCAAGACCAACATGTACTCCGCCTCTTCACAGACAATTGGCCGAATGACCGGTCCAGCAGTTCAGTCATAACCTGGCCCGAAGAACTGAAATCAGATTGGACTCAGCTCTCAATGTCGATTCCAATGGGCTCCTGTGACTTCTCGTCATCCTCATCCTCTCCAATGCAAGAGAAATTAGCTCACTCACCCATGAGTCTATCTCATGAATTTGACCCAATGCAAATGGGATTAAGAGAAAACAGTGATCTTAGTGAACCAATTCAAGATGGAACTAACTGGATACCGATTTCATGGGGAGCTTCACTTGGAGGTCCTTTAGGAGAGGTCTTGACCAGCACCCCCAACACAGGAGGTACATGCAGTATCTCACCCATTAACCCACTGACTGAAGGATGGGATGTCAGCCAGTACTTAGAGTCCTCTCCAACAGGAGTCTTGCAGAAGGCAACCTTTGCATCTATTTCAAATAGCAGTTCCGGGAGCAGCCCAAAAGGTGACAACAAGAACCACGACACTGTCAGCTTCTGCGACAACATGCTTGGTTTATAGCTTCTGAGAGCGTCCATCCAGTCCCTCTAATCAATTACATTGTAGACCCCGTTAAATTCTCTTGTTTTTACTATTGTATTGATGATGATTCTGAACTCGAGCATCTAAGATATTTCTGTTTTATCAATGTTATTCATGGTTATGCTTGTCTTAACTTGATAATTGATGAGGATAATATCTCACCAGTACAATCTTCCAATATCCATGGATAGCTCCAAAACAGTGAGAGTACTAAGCAGATAATGGATACCTTTATTCGTTTTAGTACCAGTACCACCATAGATGATTGATTCAATTCAACAGTGTTTTGAAATTTTAAATAAATGGTTGTTCTTGATTGAACATTTTTATGTTTTTTATACAATAATAAATAATTAAACAAATATACTTAGCTCAACATAAAATATTATTTTAAAAGAATACTTTCGGTCGCAATAATCAGACCTTTAGATTTAAAGGTGTAGTTTCATCAATAATACAACAGATTGTAACTTGGTGGTAAACAAAAACATGTGTACATAGATAGATAGTCACAAAAAGGGACACTACACTACATTCTTAGACCATACAGCTGAAAACAAATATTGGTTCATCAATCAATAATATGAAGCTCTCCGAGATAAAAACTTGCGTCGTGGTTGCTGCGCCACTCACATGGGTCAAATGCATATGCAGATGATGAAACTTGAACTTCTCCGATGCTAGTTAAAGTGTCGATTTCAGAGATATTTGTCCTCTCAGAAGAACTCCCCTTATTAATTTTATCTTTGAATTTCTGTTTGAATAAGATGGAAGCATATCATGAGGAACAATTTTGAATATGTATCTAGATACTATGGAATTTAAGCATATGCAAAATATTATGGTAATAAATTAACCTGTAAATGACTGGCCATCTGAGTGGTTGATATGATGGTGTTGTTCATTTCCTTTTTTATCTCCGCTGCTGTAGGTGCTGCATAATCAGACAGTTTGAGATGATTTCAGTCATATTTTCATATTAGTGCCTGTGCAGTTGTATATATTATAAGTACGAACATATTGTTAAACAAACATATAGTTGAAAGTGATACATACAAGTTTGAGAACAATAGATGATGTTCGTTTGGTATTACATTGAAAGAGGTGATTCTCCGTTGAGATTTTCATTTTTTGCCTAAAATATTTAGCTCTAATGCAGAATTACCTTACTCAAACACAATGCGAAACAAGCAGGTTACTTACTCTTTCCAGTAGCTTTATTAATTTTCCAGTAGGCCTGCTCGAAGGCTTCACAATCCTCGTTGCTCCATCTCATTCTAATCTTCCTTTTCTCTGTTGAAATTGGGTTCTTGACTCGGGTTATTTTATTGCTACACATTGTTCCTGCCATCTCAAATTCATTCCCAAACATAGCATCCATGTAGTTTTTGATATCTTGGTCGTTATTAGGCTTGAAAGTAAACAATTTGAGTCCAGTTTCCGGATTTACAGATTTGACAGCTTTCAACAAATCATAACTAGGCATGCCTGTATGTCATGTAATATTCATAAATAAATAAATAAACAAGAGAAGAATTATATAATATATATATTCAATGAAGATTATCAACTTACTGAGATAAGGTACTTTATTAGACTCTGTTGTATCATCACTGCACATACTAGGCACATTAAAGTAGCGAAGAATAATACCCTCTAGGGGCGTTGTTATATACGGAAACTCGGTTAAAATTCCAGTAGCTGAATCATTGGAATCAGCTGAAATGAAATAAACAAGGATACCAAAAGGTAAGAAAAGTAAAACAGAAAGAAAAAAGCTGATGAAATAATGCATATATGTATACTACTACCTGTGTATTTAAAGTTTGTAAGCATTTCAGACGCCACGAAGCGTCCTAAAGGATTGTCATCCACCAGCACAAAACTACCGAGACAATTTTCCATTACATGTCCCCTAATCACTTCCATACAAATGTTGATAAGCTCGTTGGCATTCTTTTTTGGAATGGTAGCCTGAGTTGGAACATAGTATAGTTTTGCCGGCTCTTCAGGCATTTTATTTATGATGGCTTCCTTATATTGATGAGACATCACTGAAACAAGCAAGGATAATGAAACATGGAACACTTTAATCATGAAGGATCCAAAAGAATATTCATTTTGACAGTTAGCAACAGTTGGATTAAGAATAAAAGACTGTTGATAACATTTAGATAAATTCTAGAGGACCTTAATTGAATAATTCTATAAAATTGAAAATGAATACTCACAAATTAGGCGTTTTAATTCTTCCCTCTTCCGACTGAAACTTGGCATGTAAAAATCCCCAATCACCATGTGAACTATATTTCCTTCATTTGCTATTGTCTCCAAAATATCAGTTGGTGACATAGAAGCAGACACTGTAGACATATGAAAGAAAAGAGATTCACATAACACTAAAAGAAAAAATGAATGTTCAGGAACAAGGAAATGAACCGAGAAGAAACATATATGTAACGAACAAGGTTGACTAGATCTAATCGAGTTTTTTTTTACCTTCATAGGAACCCCATTTGGAAGCTTTTGTGGCCAACCATTTGTATGCATGCTCACTGACAATTATGGAAATTTTGTAAGGAAATTCAAGAGAAGCCATGTTCAACAGAAGTAAGATAAACGCAAACAGAAAAAACAGGTAACAATTTCCAGAGAAAATTTTGTTCTAGCTTTTGGGAGTTCATGATTTTTGTTTATATGCAAGTCTAATCTTTCAAGATAATATGTTTTGATTATGATTAAAAGAGAAAAAAAAGATCATATGCTTGAAATAAGAGCGTATCTATCTATCTATCTATCTATCTATCTATCTATTTATCTTACTATCGATCTACTAAGATAAGTACCTGGACTTCTTTGATATTCTTCAAGAGACTCTGAGATCTCAAATGAAAGATACTCATCTTCAAACATAATATTTTTTCTCTCCAGAAGTTTCCATCACATGAAGTCAAAAAAGCAGCTGAGAGAGACCAGGTCCACTAGAATTGAACCTTTATCAATGCTTAGATCTATAGCATATATTTGAAAATGATAAGCATGTGCTTCTTGTATTTATTTATTTATTTGTTTTATAAGTACATGTAAACCACTTGTGTTTTTTGGGAGACAAATAATGTTCATGCCTTGTCCATTTCATCTTAATGGATAATTCATTTCAACAACAAAAAATGCAACCAAAATACTAACATCCATCTTTTATCTATGGGCGGAGCAGAATATCAATTAACCAATATTTTTTCGGCTAACCTCAAATTTGAGTTGTTATACCATCCACTAAATAACGTTTGTTCATGGTATTTTAATTACTTTGATTTTTAATTTATAAAATAAATAATGTGGAGGAGTTTGAAATTTTACTTCATTACGTTTTTTTTTTTATAGTTATGGAATTTTGAAATGACACGTGTTTTAGGAGAATTTTAAAACACTATCATTGAAAGTAGATTTTTCTTGACAATTCTCACATGTAATAACAATACTGTTTGATTTTATAGTTGTGCTCAGTTGAACAAAACAATCTTCACTCATCACCCAACAACATAACACTGATTTTCAACAAACAGAATCTCATATGAAACTCAATTACATACTTATAAATACATTATTGAATAACAAATTAAACATCTTTCTCCTAGCTAGCACCATTGGCTGCTTCTGACACACAATCCTGCAGGCACCAGAACAAGTACATTTATGCGGAAACTTTTGTCGTGACAATGGCTGCAGCAGAGCTTAGTCAAGTTCATGATCATGCGTGAATCCCACCGATTTGGTTTCTGAGTCATTATATTCACTTGTTTGATTTACTGTGCTAGTCTCACTAAATTTCCTCTTATTTTCAGCTTTGATTTTCCAGTAAGAATCTTTCAATGCTTTTGGATTCATCCTAGTCTTCCTATCATTTTTCCAAATTTTGTTACTGCGTATTTTTCCTTCCCTCTCCAATTCATTCCCGAATATAGATTTCATAATACGATCAACTTCTTCTTCATTTTTGGGTTTGGCAATGAACAATTTGAGTCGAGTTTCGGGACTTAGAGATTGAACAATTCTATGCATATAATCAGAGGGTATGCCTGCATTATATGGATCGTTTATAGATATAAGAATACAATTTTAAAAGTAAATACAAAGAAAAATTCTAAGTTCCAACAAAAATATTTAACTTACACAAGTGAGGTACTTCATTACTCTCCCCATCACCCTGCTTACTATGCAAACTAGGGATATTAAAATACCTGAGAATAATACCATCTTCTGATGCTATATTTGGGTAGCGTTCCATAAACTTAATCGTCGAATCATCCTTCCAAACTAAGAAACAAAAAGTAAGATATAACTTTTGTGTTTGAGTAACTTAATTCTGTGTTGTAATTCTACTTTTTTTTTAGTAAAAAAATAAAATAAGAATCTCAACGCAGAATCACCTGAAACTCCAACGGAGAATCACATCACTCAAAGACAATGTGAAACGAACACATGATGTCAAATAAACACTTAGTTGAATTTGATGCATACCTTGGTACTCAAAGTTCTTAAGCATTGCAGAGGCAACAACACGACCAGAGGGATTATTATCCACCAGCAAGAAACTTCTATGTACATCATTTGGATTTGATTTGTACCTTACAATCACTTGTTCGCAAATATTTATGACCTCACTTACATTCTCATAATGATGAATATCCTGTTTTGAAGAACAATGATGGAGCATTGCAGGCTCTTGTGGATGTTTCATGATGATCAGCTCCTTATATTGATCGGACATGACTGAATCAAATCAATGATCATGATGAAGAACATAAGAACATGATGAATTATGCTTAAAAAAATGAAATGAGAAGTAACACTAACCAACTAAAGGTTTTTTACTTCCTTCTCTTCTTCTGCATTTCCTTTTCCTCTTAGTTTGGTCAACTTGCTTATTTTGATGTGATATTGGAATGTTCAAATGACCATATATCATGTTGATTCTATCTCCGTTCATGTTAATCTTCTCGAGAATTTCATTTGGTGACATATATTGTGTCACTGGGAGTAGAATTGAAACTCACATTATTCCCGTTTAAATAAATAAACGAAGAATGACATTTTCAAACACAATACCGTAAAAATACCTTCGTAACCGCACCACATCGTTGTTGTTTCAATAAACCATTCGAATGCAGCATCATCAACAATGATGTTAATATTAAGAGGGCATTGTGAGAAAGCCATGTATAACAGTAGATGAATGAAAAAAGGTGTTGAAGAAATATGCTCCAAGTCGGCGAGTTTAATAGTGACAAAAATAGGAATTAGTATCATAGATTGATAAAATATGGCCTAATCTTTTTAGGATCATATATGTAAATATAAGGTAGTTAGTTAAGTAGACTAGATCAACGTTTGCCTTGTTTTTTGGGTTAGTTTTATGGGAGTCCCTATCGCATGGAAGATTTGTTTAACAGTTCCTAACTTTTATTTATTGACAATTATACACCATACTTTCATTTTTTTTGCAAGTAAGTCCATTCATCTGGATTCCGTTAATTTTATTAAGTTGTATAATATTCATTTTCATTATGATTCATTTTATAAAACGAAATTAGAATTACATAAAATAATATTATGTAATTTTTAGTTTGGTATTTTTCTATTTACTTGTTTGATTACCAATAAATAAATGTAAAGGACGGCGGTGCAAATTGTTCAAATTAATAAGGGTCGCCCAATTAATTTATACAGATATTGTCTTTTTTTTTTAAATGTTGAAAAGACAACGGAGAGAGAGAGGTGTCATAGATAATGGTCTAATATTTTCAAGATCACATTTTCGAAATAAGGAAAGATATGATCATATCTCCATACTCTAATCTTATATTGCCCGTACAAATAAATAATTCTCTTTTAATCTCTTTACTCACGTGCCAATTTATTTTTTCTTTCTTTTATTAATACATAATTAGTTTTAATTTATTAAGTCTTTAAATATTTAGTCAACTCAATGAATAAAATCATAAAACTTAATTACTTAATTACTTAAAACTCAATGAAGTTAAAAAGGTTCAAATCTCAAAGAATACAATAGATACAATTTCTTAAATTACTTGTATATTTGTGATGATATTATTATTATTAGGTTATATATTCGCACAATTATGAATTACGTTTTTTTTTTTCGTGTTGAAGATTTGAGTAGGGATGATTATTTATTATTATATATTTAGTAAAAATTTAAGTTTAATAGATATATTCGTCTATTAACTTAACATGAAATTTGATATTGATATATTGATTATGAGTTCGACAATTTTAGTCACTTGAATAGATGAATGACATGCGAGCAGTCATTTCGACTGTCTTTCATCTCATTATCATTAGCTAATAAAATGTTAATTAAGATGACCTACGTATCTTTCCCTTTGCACAAAAATGAGAAGTCAATTTAGAGTTAAACATACGATGAATGAAATGGAAAACAGACCGAATGACTGGTCGCATACCATTCATCTACTCAAATGACTAAAATTACTAAACTCATATTCAATAATTCTTTAACACGGATGTATTAAACCAAAACTTTAATACCTAATGTGTGGGTTATAATCAAAGAACTTTTCTTTTCAAATGGTGATCTTGTCCATCTTTCTTGAAGAACTTAATAACTAATCCGCTATAAACAGGACATATTTCTTATGCTAATTCTCAAAAAATAAAAGGTAAATAGAAACCTTATCCAAACACAACTTAAGAAGTAGTGGCCTCATATTCCTGTGAAGTTCACTCTGTTACATCCCCGCAATCCATAAAATGTAGAATTGTCAATAATTCCATTGATAAGAGTATCTTCCATGTTTGATTTGAATACGTAAAATTAGATAACGACACGCTGTTTTATTTATTTTTGAGTTAATTACATAAATGATATTTAAACTTTTACTTTAGATCACTTAGATATTCTTTTTTCCAGGTAAAACTTAAACTAATCTGAGTCAGCTAAATCTGCGATTTAATTTAATTTATTTTTCTTAATGATTCCAAATTGAATCCATTCTCATCAAACCCATGGTTTATGGTTTGGTTTGGTTTGAAATTATAGGTTTCAAGAACCAAACCTAAACCATAAACTTCATCTTTTACATTCTTTTCCCATTTCTCCTTATAATTAGTTTGTTTCTCTTTATATTTTTTAATCTTTAATATATAATTGAAAAATCCATATATAAATTTAAAACTTTAGTATCTTCTTAATAAATTTACTTTCCTCTATTTTTTAATCGTTACATTAAAATTGTATCATTTCTCTATTTTTTTAATCATCACATTAAAATTGCATTATTTATCTATT